>JACEII010000024.1:249771-278631 GCA_014332785.1 Antheraea mylitta
AACGGTGTATAAAAGAAATGATGGATCTTAGAGTAATGAAGTTCTTAATTAATGGAACATCTAATCGAGAAAAAAACATTGTAATTTTTTTCTTCATTTGTGTATTCAGATATATTGCATTTTGATACAGATGGTCAGATTCATTCACAATAAGATTCGCTAGTAGCAGAGCTCAAAAAATATAGTAATCATTTGAATATTCATATAACTATCCATATAGAAACAAGCCCCAAAAGAGTAGCTTAAGGGGCGATGTGGGGTGAGTGACAACAATCTAATGAATGCACTCTAATGTTAGGGTCTTTTTGGAAATACGTAAGGTAATTATCCTACGTCCCTGAGGGCGTCCTTTGAAGGGCCCTTTGGACTTTGAGTTATAAATCAGGCTAACAACTCAACTCGGTCGATCACGCTATCGGAATCTCTGCGAAAATTGAATGTCAGAGAATAAAATGTTATTAAGTTTAACAACGCGTAGGAGTTATTTCGAAAGGTCATATTTTACATTAATATTATAATTTATATAACGTACGTTCATAGAAGTAAAATGCGGTAAAGAGTTTTCATTAACATAATACCTCTTTTTGCGGTGTTTTTATAGGTCAATATGAAAGACTATGATGACCTTTGTATTCCTAACTGCCGCTTTTTTTCGATCTGACTACGCTATTGACCCAGCAAGGTCTTAACAGATTCACCGGACTACTAAGGCGAGCGCTTAATGCACTCAGCCGATTTTTTTTCTTAATTGCTGTGGTACCTAGTTGAATCGAGTTTAATGATCCGTGGTTAAGTTTATAAATCGTATTTTGAAGTTGTATATAATATTCGCTATAAAAAAAAAACTATTTTGTAATAGATTTTGCTCACAGTTTCCCTCCCTTTAATGTAGATTTAACTGATAGTTAAGTCGCATCGTCAATAAAATTATAATAACTTTTCATAGAGTGAACCGATTTTAATGAAAGAAAGACTAAATGTTACTCAAGGATATGCTTTATGATATTCTTCAAGTGAAGTTTTATCGTGGACGCATTATTTTACCAGTGAAACGTGTTCATACAAACAGACATTTCTAAAAATGAAATGTATTTAATTACCAAAGACACCTGCAACATTTTTATTCACAAAAATCTAGAAAAATGGACAAGTTAGATTTACATTATTCTATAACATTATTTTTATGATTTACATTAATTGATTACGAGAACTTCATACAACTGTTGAATTACACGACATTCCTTTAAGCTGCTTAATTGTTGCATAATTTAAAAGTGACTACCTACTTTAAATGAATTTTTGTTTAGGCTCGCTAAAAGGACAGCCCATCTGTGCACACACCCAATTCTTGGATCATATATACATGTAAACACTTATGTCTTGCGCAAACCGGTAATTCCTTTTAAATAGAAGTCAAACTGAGCAAATACTAATATTAATAGACACCTTTCTAAAAAAATATAAAAATTCAATACACGTTTGCAGTTGTACATTTTAGAATTTTGTCAATACGTTTGTCGTACCGTTAGGGTCACAGCTTAATATAACTATGACAGATCAGACGAATATATTGATACTGATTGTTATATAAGTATTCATAACTTAAATGGAACATGTAACATGTAATAATAGTATTATTAAGAGTTCCACTGTTAAGCCAAATGCCCAATGTCGAAGGAAAGCATGAACATAATTATCATGCAAGCCAACCATGCACTTGCAATTTCAAACACCAAAAAATTGCTATAAAGTTTTTCTCACTGGCATAGAAACTTTCTAAGGTTCAGTTTTCTTTTTTCAAGGTGTTTTCCTTCATCGTTAGTCAATAATATACTACCAATTTAAATAAGAAAAACTACTGAGCCAAGATCCTTATCTGGAGGGAAGGTACGAGCATAATCATCAAGCAAACCTACTATGCAATTGTGATTTCAAATATTTTTTTTTTTTTCGAAATGACTACGCTGTTGACCCAGCAAGGTCTTAACAGCTTCACCGAATTATTAAGGCGAGCGCTTAAGGCACTCAGCCGATTTTATTTTGGCAACCAGCTCAAGGGTGCACAGCACACCTCGGCTTGGCTGTTGCCTGTTGTATGCAAAATCGCGACCTATCTTAGCTAACCTAGCTAACTATCCATATATGTATGGGTTGTTGAAACGTATATGTGTACCAAGCATACACGCCTCAACAACTCCTCCATATATTTATTATCGGAAAATTGAGAGTTTTTCAGTTCGATAAGGGGAAAAAAGTAAACTCTTCCACTTTCATGTGTAAGCGTGTAGGCGTGCACGTATGTGGGGACGATCGTGTAGTGTTGTAGCAGTGATGCATATTTGTGTGTCACCGCAGTGCGCAAGCAACGCACTCAAGGGCTCCCTATCGAGGGATCTAACCTAGGCTTCAGCCGCTGCCGTGGGAGGCCTAATCGGGTATTTCAAATAAAAAGAAACTTGCAGTTGTCTATTTTTCTCGCGGCCATTGAAGGTTTCTAAGGTTCAGGGGGCCTAACCAAGTTGCTTATCGACAATCACTAACGCAAATAGAACACGGAAGAATGCATGGAGATGACATATCTCAACGTTATATCACGTGATTTTATCACATGATAATCACGTGATATAGCGTTCTGATATGTCATCTCCATACATTTTTCCGTTTTCTATTTGCGTTAGTGATTGTCGATAAGCAACTTGGTTAGGCCCCCAGATTTCTTCACGATGTTTTTTTTCATCGTCGCCATACACTGTTACCAATTTAAAAATGTAAGTAGGTACATGAGTTATGAAAAAGTATTTAATACTAGCTGTGCCCGAGGCTTCCTCTGCGTAGAACTATATGTAAAAAACAGTGATTAATAAAATCGTCTGAGTGTATTAAGTCCATTTACTTATCTACTTTTCTGTTGTACTTAACTCGAATCGTCATTCAAATTACAATAACTTTGGATAGAGGATTTTTAGATGAAATTTTATTCTAAACCTTTATATTTTTTATATACTAATTTTATAAAAAGCTAAATTTTGTGTCGTTATAGGACGTAATTTTAGAAACTACTGGTCCGATTTGAAAAATTTTTTCAATGTTATATACCAGCTCATTATTTATCGAGAATGGTTATAGGCTATATATCATGACGCTAAGACCAATAGGAGCGGAGCACCCATGAAGAATGTTTAAAAATCGTTTTTTTTCCTCTTGAGAGCTTCCACTGCGTTTTAGCGTTAGCCCAAAGTATCTATACCACGCGAACGAAGTCGCGGGCAAAGGCTAGTCAGTGATATATGAACATACAAACAGATAGATATATCTAAAAATGATTGAAATGTATTCTATTACTTATTCCCAGATACCTGCAACAAGTTTTCTCACTAAAATCGAAAACGTACAGACACGTTGGATTTATTATATGTATTTTTTTATTTATTATATGTATAGATATAGAAGATAACACCTTGGGGTTCGTTCCTGGAGACGTCGAGTTCATATTCCTTTTTTAAACCATCCGACCATTACAACCTAACATATATCATTTTGATTAACAATTACCGTCCGCGATTGCGTTCTTAATTAAATACATTAAGAATATATTCTATAAAATAATCATAAAACGAACATTTCTATAGACAGCATTTTGAGTATATTAAAAGAGACAACTTTTTTTAGCGTTTTGACAAAAGTGATTTCTTTAAAGTGACCAATATAAATAAAAATCATAAAGTATCAGAATCCATTGCGATACTAAACAATGTTTTTAATTTGGCCCATATTATTTATGCATAAATAAAAAAAAAAGTAACCGTAGTGGTAGAATATGATGCTTAAAATGTGCATTACTTAGTTGTGTTTCACAACAAATGGAACGAATACATTTAATTTTGTATAATTAATGAGGTAAGCACTAGCAAAACAATAACTTTTGCATAATACTCGTTGGTAATGCCATTACAAAAATTATGCTATAAATGTCTAATCAAAACAAATATCATTTATGTTTGTATGTCTAATTTAATATCTAATATAAAAAAAGGTTATTATATAGAAGGTTTTGTTTTTTATTCTTTGTAGGTTTCTTAGACTATAATCTCATTGATGTGACCTAAGATGTTAAACACTTTCGGTGTTATAACAAAAAAGTTAAATACGTATTAAATACTAGCTTTAAAAAGGTTTCGTACTAAGGCACTGCGCACGCCCGAAGCAAGTTTGCGTTATCCTTTTTCCGCAAGTCTAACCTAACCTAATCAAAGCGAGACAAAAGAGCAAGATGGCGAACATTCAGCGAGCGCGGTGCATTTAAAACATCACCTTATTAAGGCAAGTTATTCAGTACGTAAGTAGTTAACTTTTTTGTAATAACACCGCCTAAGTCCAGAAAGGCTTCGTTTTAAGTACAGCTGCTGATACCTACCTATATTGGTGACAAATTTTCAACTTGAGGCCAGTAGCTACGAAGGTGGTGTTAGAAAACGACATCATGCCACGGTTTCATCACGACAGTTTTTCACACCGAAAGTTTCGGTTCATTTTAGTATCTGAACCTATGTTAATCGACTTGGTGTCCAAACACTTTGTTTGCTTGCTTTTATTGTATGCAAAGGCCCATTGTATTTTTTTAAAGAGAGCTTACGCACTGGGTTCCATACTCTGTGTCGCAAGGGTTTTACAAACAAGTACTATATAATATACAATTATATTTAATTGTAGGATTATATACTATAGGATTATATTTAACTAATTATAAGATATAAAGTGTAAAGTGAACCCAAATTCAGACCAATTATTTGGGGAACACACAGTTGTCTTGTTTTGGACTCGAATACACAATACTTGGCTTTTAAGCCGCTTAAATCGCTTAAATTACCATGCCATTTGTGCAGTAGTAAATATTAAGGATGTGCAACATTTAAAGTGTAGTAATAGCCTAGTTTATAACTTGAGTTTTAAAAAATGACAAATCTGATAAATATACAATTTATTTCATTGGTAAACGAGTTTTGGCTATAAAATATTTATGAAACTTTACTTCCATAAACGGTCTTATCGAATCACCAGACTTCCTTCAAAGTTTTTCAATCTGCATTCCACGTATTGGTTGTCGTTTAATTAAGTTTTAAATTGTTGATCTCTTACTAGAAAAAACTAAAAAATAAAACAACATCATTTTCTCAAAAAATAGGTACACGCTTTTTTGTAAGTAGTACGTATTAATTAATCCTTAATTGTCACTTCGTTGACTCTTTGACGTCGATTAAAAATAATCGTTAATATTTCTCCTTTATTTTTTATTATTAACTATTGCATTACAATTAAATGTATATAGTCTATTCTTTAACACTTTCATTTATCTTGTGAGTTTAGCTGCGTTCGCTTATATCAGGATTTGATTATAGCCGATTATACTGTCAAAAATCGTGTATTTACATTTTGAGATTATTTTATAGAAAACGGTTTTTGTAATTCATTAAAAGTGAATCTACATTGTTTGCCAGAATGTGTCAAGCGACTTTTGGTGTCAAAAGGTTAAGGTGGATCAATATGTGAACGATGGTGATGTCTGAAATCGACTCCTCTCTGTACAACCACTAAAACAATTGTAACTTCCAATGTATTTTAAATAATATATGTTAAAAAATTAAACCTAATCGAGTTGTTGTTGGTTCTTCTCGATTATTAGATGGTTTTCACCTGTGGTAGTTTTTACGTTAATAAGCGTCTTCATAGGGCCTAAAACAAATAATTTTAATTTTTCGTTAAACCATAAATATTAAAGTCTCAGAAGGGTCGACAGGCTATATAACCGTAGTATAAAAATGTATAATGTGGATCGATATTAGAAACGTGAAAACTAATATTTCAATTCAATGTTATAAAGTAGTCTCACGAAGTCTAATTTTTTACACGATAAATCTAGAGTTGAGTCAGATTGACCAACTTCATCAGGATTTCCAAGTCTAATCTGTACGAATCCACAACGAGTATAAAAAAGTAAGCATAAACACAATTTCAAAGGATACTACTACTCATATGGTAAAATAACTATTATAATTTTAATTAAATTTTAAAACAGTTCGACGTTTTTGATCAACTCAATCTGGACCTATCACTAAATTAGAGGAATTGTGAGGTCAGGGAATCGTGTCTCCCACGGTCGCATAGCTTATCAATAAAACTGGACCGCGGTTACCGCCCAACGCTTTTGTATCTAATGTATTTATTATGCCAATAATCAGATATAGATTTAACTATATAATATAAATATTTGTGGAGATAAAATCTTTGTTTAAGATAAAGTACGTAAGTATTCGAATAATATGGAATTTTGATACAGGATACATACTGTCTACACAACATAATATTTAAATAAAAATGATAATTTTTCAATTGAAATCTCCCTACAGCCAATTCAATCCCGGATATGTCATTGAATTCTATTGCTCGTCATTTAATAATATCGAATTTATTAAGTACAGGTTTAGTCTCAGTTGAACTATCACAGAAAGTATAGATAGTTGTTGTTTGTATGGAGATTATTACGTAACTTTTATGACTGATAAACTGTCATAAAAAAGCGGCAAAAATGGATCTAAATTGTTTAGACTCTTATTTAGACGCTACACTTTTATTATATATAAGAGGAGGCAAACGAACAGATGGGTCACCTGTTGTTAAGTGATCATCACCGTCCATAGACACTTCCAACACCAGGAGAGTCACAAGTGCCTAGCCAGCCTGTGTTGGGGAGGGGTGAGAGGAAAGGAAGGAGGAAGGGGAAGGGGAGATTAGGTGGGTCTCCGGAGCTCTCACTGACCGTACGAAACGCAACAATGCAAGCACTGTTACTTCACGTCGGTTTTCTGTGAGAGGGTGGTACTACCCCGGGCGAGCCGACCCATTCATGCTGAAACCAATAATAGCTTCAGTTTGGGTCTACCACCTACATATTGGGAATATCTGAAAATGGAGAGAGTAGCTAGTGTTTAAAATCTTTTAGAATTTTGAATGTCAGTAAATGTGAAACTATATATATACTAGCCAATACGAGTCCTGAGTACCAGTTATAAATATGCGACATCACTGCCAAATCGATGTTATGCAGTATGCGATACAACTTTGCGCTAATAGGTTGGGTTTGTTTATAACTTTCACACTTTAATCACTTTATTTATACTGGACAGGTTTTTATTTCTGTACATGATGTGGGAAATCGAATGTTTTCTTCGCCAACAATTGCATAATATCGACTTTTTCTCTGCGTCTGTTTATTTATTCTTACAATTAAGTGGACAACTCGAGATCACTGGATATGCCCTATAGAATTACAATTTCATTAACATTAGATTAAAATATAAAATCATAAAATTAAAGCATTATTTGCACAAATATCTTACATTATAATTAATTTCAATGTATTTGAACCTAAGGTTAAGTTTGAGTCTGATTTTTACTTTTGAAAATATTTAATTGTAAACTGTACACAAATAAAACATTTTTGTATATTCCCACCCAGTACTTATTTATGTTTGTTAACTTCTTAATTTACTTGTGATTTGAGTAATGAAATATAAATAACAATTTTCATAAATCAGTACTACAAGAAAACGTAGTATTATAGAATAAGCAGTGAAACACGCATAATAATAGTGAACAGTAAGAAAGGTAAGTAAAACTAGGAATCAGCTGAATTATGTATGCTGTAGTACAACAATGAATCAGAATCCTATAACATATACAAGCCTTTATAAAGAAGCTGTTTTGTTTATAATTACGTAAAATGCTTGTTATGTATACGATACAGCAGTCTTCGGTTTCAATGATACCCATCATACCCTTGCGGTGTGTATTCTAGGTTATCGGACTATTTCTAGGTTGTTTCCTGCAATAAGAAGAGATGAAAATCTTTGTACCGCAGAACATAATAATATAACAGTTGTTTTTACTAAAACGATTCTTCTGTTTTTTTTTTCTTTTATAGTAGCACGGCAAAATGACTGCACTATGCCTGATGGTAAGCACAGTACAATCCAAAAACAATAGCGACCACCGAGTGACACACTATCCATCGCCGGTCGCTACTATCACGCCGGCCTGCAAAAAGCTGGATATGCACAGGCTGATCCCGAAACGCGACGCGCAGAAACGAATCACTATTACAGGCTTTTTCGCCATATACTTGGTGGTTGCGACTCAGTCAGGCTGTGTAAAATAGGTACTATAAAGTAGGTACAAGACATTAAAAATCACTGCTTAAACAAAAAAAAAAATACATAGCATTATTCATTTTATAACAGGGTTTTACACCTCATGGTTATCCATGAGTTACTTACACACAAAATTTTAGTAAAAGTTTATTACGTCAGTTGTATGTCATATTTTGATGCATACCTAATAATTTTATTTTTCACGAGTAATGAATGTTCACATATCTCTAATATGTTAATAAAAAAACAACTGAAACTTTATTTTAAATTAGAAATACTACCTATAGAATTTCTACTAAACTATTTTACTGTCATCATAATATTACGAATTATGAAACATGGCCTTTGAAATTGTTTATATCTAGCCAGTATTACTAATGAAAAATACTTTGTATTATATCTGTGTAGCCATACTTATTAATTCAAAATAGTAAAAGAGTAGACGTTAAGGAGACTGAATTAATTGAACGAGTAACCGTACATATTTTACGTACGTACGTACGTTTTTTTTTATTGAAGCACGACAAAGTGACTGCACTATGCCTGATGTTAAGCATAGTACAATCTAAAAACATCGGCAACCACCGATAGACAGATTATCCATCGCCGGTCGCCGCCGTCAAGGCGGCAATAATGACGAAAGTCACCCGGTACTGGATATGCACAAATTGATCCCGAAAAGCGACACGCAGAAGCGAGTCACTATGACGGACTTTTTCGCCATATACATGGTGGTTGCGACCCAGTCGGGCTGTAAAACCCTACCACCCTGCTTGCGCCATTGCCTCGTTCGTTGATCAGCAGGTGCAGGCGGGGTTGGCTTGCGTGTCTCAAGTCTTAAGATGTTACTCGACACCCCTTACACCCCAAAAATTATATATATGATAAATTAAGTCAAGGACTATTAACAAACAAAGCATCTTTCCGAATTCTCAAAAATCCTTGGTTTTAGCTGGTTATAATAAATACAACATTTGTTGATGTACAATGACTTAGAAGCTATGTTCATTCTGCAATTTAATTTGCATTTAAAGTCAAATAACCAGATTGACGACTATGTGATATAACAGATAAATAATAACATTATAGTATTTATGTGCTAAAGCAGGTAGTTCTTATTTGAAAATAAAAAAAACGGGTCGATTTTGAAAGTTTAGTATTACTTAACCATATCGGATTGTGAATAATTTATCGTTCGATTTTGTAAGTATTATTCTTGATTGGTTTTAATGAAGCGGGAGCTATGAACTGGTGAACTATGACGGCTTTGTGTATAAAATCCGATACTCGTGATAGAAAGTCACGAAGGTACATATACTTTTGAGTTTTCTATTTTTAGTGATGCTTTTTTTGGCGTAGATACCAAATGTAGTGGGAAATTATTTCTTTCAAAGTGACATTATGTTGGCATTTTTTCATTTCATTGACAAAATTTTGGTTTTTTATCCATGGATACTAGATGTAGTCAAGTGCTTTCTTGATGGTCGAAAAATTTGGTTCGGTGGAATTTTGACATAAATTCAAATAAAATAATCCAGTGTGGTCAGTGGAAACATTATACCAATTGCCTCTCTGTTCTCCTTATTCACGCCTGGTACCATCGATGTTGTAACCGTTGGCTTATTAATTGAATTATTGGCTTACCATGCGCTTCTTCGTCATAGCAATTAAACTAAACTAAGATTATTTAGAACGTTTTATTTCAAAAATTAAAAATATTTGTTCACGAGTTTTGTGAAGTTCCAGAGATTGTTTTGTTCGTTTGAATACGGAAATCCAGGGAGCTACCAGTTAGCTTTAAAAAATGTTTGTGGATTCTTTAAATTATCCATTGAGGAAGGTGCTATGCTTCGCACCTCTGGCGGAACATTGTGTCTGAACCAATATATTAAAGTATACCTAATTACATGACAATAATTTAAAACTAAAACAATTAAACATAAGTGAAAATGAATTGTATAGTCTGTATGTGTGTTACATAGTAGTTTTTCTGAACGGTTGAATTCGGCTATTAGCTTGATATTTATTCATGTGAAAACATACGAAATATTCAATGACGCGAGACCACTGTGTCTCGATTTATATTCTCATATTACCATGAGAACATGTTGCTAAGAAATTTACACTTATTCTCTCGTGGGAGGCATCGGGTAGTAGGCGGTCCTAATTAAAATTACCTTGTACTAATTCAAGTGTTATCGCTTCATCGTTCGTAATTTAACAATCGTGCTATTTCATAATCATGATCGGGCCGCGTATTGTACTCTGTACGCCATAAAAAATGTATTAAAGGGTATTTCATCTATCAGGCACGTCTGGCGGGACACCCTTGCATGAGTCCCAGACAACAGAGCTCTTTCGTTTTTCACCCTCCGATCCTCCAACGTACATTATGTTGAAAGTAGACTGAGGGCAGCGACCGTCATGTAGGAAGCACTCCCTCGTTGCCATGACAACGCCTATTCCCGCTAATATTATTGACAGACGCCGATGTAGACGGGATAAAACACATCAACCCCTACTAGTAAATATGGATGGCTGTCGCTGATACTCAGTGATATATTTTTGCAAGATTTAATGCCCCCGCATTGTTGTAGCGTGCTTTACTGATAAGGAGTCATTGGCTTTGTTCGAGTTGCATGTTGCGGGGAGGTTTATTATGCCCATTTGAGGTGTTAATTGTGTAACGTGATATTAAAGTATAATGTGGTATATAAAACACCAAACTATGAGTCAAGATATAAGTCGATGAAGATATTTTTAATACATAAATGTATTGTTTGAGTTGCATTATTTTCAATTAATCTTAAAACCTTGGTTTATAAAAAATGTAATTGCAACTTTTATATTTATTTTAATGCCAGTAAAATTTGACCATGTATCAAAATATTATTGTAAAACAAATACTCTTAAGAATTACTTTGTAAAAATGTCTGTATATATTTATTACATAGATTCAGGACTTTTATATGTAAAAATCTTATATAGGATAAGATTTCCTACCGACTAAATTTCTACTATATTCTTTCATCAACTAGGTACTAAGTAACGAGTACTCTTTTGACATTTTATCCACTTAGTAACATGGCGAGCTCTTGGTAAGGTTTTCTTCTGCGATCGAAGACTCAAAGAGTTAACTTTGGATGAATTGGCGAGAAGAGCATATAGGAAATTGTCTCTACTCTACAAGGATGACAGAGCTTACGCTTTTATTCATTAACCGCTTATCTGATCATCATGTAATTTTGCGTTGTCATGGGAAAAGAAAAAGACAGGATTATCGCTTATCCAGAAAAAAGTATCGTTACCGTACTGTAGGGTAGGTAAAATTTACACAAAGGCGAACCCACGAGAAAAAGTTAGTACTGAATAAAGAAAAGTATTAAAGTGTAACTAATAAAAAAATAATAGTATTATTCTACCCGTCAATCCTAATATATTAAATTCTTCAGTAGATAGTTCGATCAAAAGAAGGGAACGGATGAATTTTATTACGGAACTCATAACCTTATAATGGGGTCTGCATCGCAGGAGTTGGGTTACTTCCTGATTTTTACATTTATTCCGATGCACGTGGCGGGTGCAAGGTTATAGGACTGTTTTAAATAATACTGTTTTGGTATACTGCTCTTCGCTATTAGAGCTTGAAATTACGTTTTATTATCACCAACATGAAGAATTGACTTTTCTTTTAGTCACGGACATTCTTCTCACACTATTGTTGTTTCACAGGTCATTTTCGCGTAATAGTTTTGATACAGCTATTGTTTTTTTTATTTAACGTCATTTAGGAACAGTTTTTACCTGTTAGTTATGTCTTTTAGAGAACACCTCTACGTCTCAGAATGTCCGATTAAAATTACAGATGTGTTTTATTTGAATAAATTACAGTTGATTTCGTAACCTGTATATAGTCTATACTAATATTATAAAGAGGTAAAGTTTGTGACGTTGTAGGGGGTAATCTCAGGAACTACTGGTCCGATCTGAAAAATTCTTTTAATGTTATATAGCTCATTTATCGAGGACGGTTATAGGCTATATATAATCACGGTAAAATTAATAGGAGCGAAGCACCAATGAAGAATGTTTAAAAATTGGGGTTTTTTTCCTCTTGAGAGCTTCCGCTGTGTATTAGGGTTAGCCCAAAGTAACTATTCCACGCGAACGAAGTAGCGGGCAGAAGCTAGTATTTTATAAACCATTTATTCGTTGTTTATGGATTACATGCATCGTGCATTAATTCTCTTTACTCTTCTCTGTGTCTAAGTTTGATAACTTCGAGATCATCCGGTTTAGGATAAAAAATAGTATGATATCATATGTTTATTTATTTGTCAACCATACTTACATATTATGTTTCCGCGCGCGTCTAGGTCGGTCGGTCGGTTGTACAAGTATTTATATTTGATCATTTATTCACTTTTATTGACACTAACAATGTTGTTGTCCCTATGGAGCCTTGACACCGATATTGTCAGAGCCAGATTGTTTTTAATTTTAAACAGTGCTGCATTAAACAAAAATTGTTATTAATTTTAAATTTATACTACTGAACTGAATAAAAATACGGTGTGTTGTAAAGACTCACGATAGAAGTGAAATTTTTGCATTACAGTAAAAAAATACAACAGAAAGCCAACGCGACGAGGTTTTCCCAGACGATCACCCATTAAATTACACCGCACCCGACGTTGCTAACTTCAGTGATGGGACGGGAATCGGTGTTTTCAACACTCTAATCGACATAGCGTTTACCGCCGTATCTTTTCGTTTACAAAAAGGTAGAGGATCAGAATTTCAAAGCCCTCCCAAAAGAAGTATTTTCTTTTAATAAGCTTGTTGTAAATAATTCATTCATCACAAAGATTGAACGGCATTGCTCATTAACGTACAGTTACAGTAGAAGGCGGAACAGTGAGTGAAAAAAAATATGTTGAAATAGAGTCAGTAGGTTAATGCGCGTATAATTGATTAATATTTAAGCTTGGGTTACACGTACAGAGAAAAGCTGTGTATTTATTAGTTTTAGAATTTAAAACATATTTGAACTCGTTTTTGCATAATATTCTGAAAAATTAAACTATGTAACCTAGAAAAGTATAGAAATATGTTTCTGAAATAGTAACGTTATTTTTCGCATTACAATTCAAATGACCGCGAAACATTGTTTATTCTTGTCGCGGATTTGAATACTTCTGAAAAACTGTTATATTTACGTATTGTTTTACATATCATTCGATTTGGCTACATTGTCCATTTTTGCGACTATAATATCACAATGTAGATTTGTATATTATACTATCCCAACTGTAATGAATTATACAGAAAATCACTAGTTAAATTGGGCGTATATTATGCCTTGTTTGATTTTATAGATAAAATAGGATGCAGCATTTGGCTGTGGGATACCATTGTCACACCTATTTCTGATACAAAATAGCAGCAACGTGACGGTCGAAGTTGAGTGGTCGGTACTCTTCAGTACTATGAATCTATTATGTATATTTGGTCTCAGAGCTGCGGTCCTATTGAGGTTACATATACACCCTATACATTCGTATAAGTGCTAAAGATATGTATATAAAAAAGCAGTTTTTCGCATAACAATATACGTAAATTGTAACTAAAATAACGTTATTAATGTAATAACTAATAATAGAATGTGTTATACCTACGTAGTTGATAACAAATTATAGACTACGATGTTAATTAGTCATTGTCAGTTATAAGAAATTAACTTCGGCCCGCGACTTCGTTCGCATGGAATAGTTACTTTGGGCTAAAGCGAACACGCAGCGCTCTAGCTCTCAAGAGGAAAAAACCCCGAATTTTAAACATTCTTCATTATTGCTCCGCTCCTATTAGTCTTAGTGTGATGTAGCCTATACCTGTCTCGATAAAGGAGCTATATAACATTGAAAGAATTTTTCAAATCAGACCAATAGTTCCTGAGATTACCCCCTACAACGTCACAAACTCACAAACTTTACCTCTTTATAATATTAGTATTAATGACAATTATTGACCTTTGTTAATGCTACGTGCGAATAAGCAAGCATTATGTATGAACCGATAGGCATGAAAGGGAGAATATTTCACGTTACCCAGACTCAAAGTAGACTCAGGAATAATGAGTATTAACCGTATTTTTACCTAATAAGAAAGTAACTGATAAAAGTATATTAAACATTTTGGGGATGGTAGGGTATTACAGCTCGACTGGGTCGCAACCACCATGTGTATATGGCGAAAAAGCCCGTAATAGTGACTCGCTTCTGCGCGTCGCGTTTCGGGATCAGCCTGTGCATATCCGGCTTTTTGCAGGCCGGCATGACAGTGGCGACCGGCGATGAATAGTGTGTCACTCGGTGGTCGCTATTATTTTTGGATTGTACTGTGCTTATCACAGGCACAGTGCAGTCATTTTGGCGTGCTACGATAAAAAAAAATAAAAGCAATAATTATAAAAAACAAAACAGCATAATTTATTATTGATATTTTGCCGTTATTCCTATCTATATATTTAACAATATGGCTAGTAGTCTGAGTAAAGTTAAAAGCTTATCTCGTAACAGACCAGATCCATTAATATATTATGTATAATTAGTATATTTCTAAAATTATTGGAACTATAGAATAAAATTCAATAGATCTCCTTCAACCATATAAACCTTGAAAAGTGATTGGATGATTATTTTTTATCTCAAGATTATTATGAGCTATGACAACGTTGTGAGATAAAAATACAGGCGCGGATATCAATAGCAAATTAAGTAAATTTATTGGAACTTTTCGCTGTCTTATAACTAACTTATGTATATTAATATATCCTATTTAGAATATTTCCATAGCTAATAAACCCATCCGTCATCCAATCATAGCTACATCCGGATCCTGTTCATTTTAATTTATCTGTAATGAAATGCAGAATTGAATTGTAAATTTGTAATATGTTAATTGTAATGTGCTTTCACATGTTTTTACTAGTTAAAAATTTAAGAAAATGTATGCAGATAGAGTATTGAGCTTTGTCCTATTTACGAGTATTACTAGCTTATGTTCGGGACTTGCTCGCGTTATTGTTAATTTAATGTATCTCTCAGGATCAATACATTTTTACAGGATTAAATATATTCTAGACTAGATCTTTTTTCTATGACAATATACTCATATAGACGAAGACAACACAGTTAAGTACGTTCTTTTCTTCAGTTTGTCAAAGGATTTCTTTTTTAGTCAGTAGCTACAATGGTGGCTATCATAACATTATTGTCTTTTACGATTAATTTTTTTCTGTAACGCCAGCGCTGAAAGATTTCTAATGTATTCTCTTCTTTTTTCATATAAATAAAATTACAGAGATCTGCCATTGTACGTGCATCACCTATACTTATATAGATTTCGATAAGTTTATTTTAATTTACTCTTTCGATACCAAAAAGATTATTCGGATAACTATATCTAGCTGATTAAAAATTAAACTATGAAAGGTTGAAAAACAAGAATTTTATAGGCACTAGAAAACATTAAAGAAATTTTGTAAGCAAAGTATAGTTTTTAATAACAAACACCGGAAAAGAAGTCGTGGGTATTAGCTAGTTTATCTATTGGAAGACAAATAATTAACATGGTATTTAAAATAATAGATTTTATAATTTCTCTTTCGGGTGGCGCTTCTTCTTAGTTGGTTGTCACGTTGAAGTTGAAAATCTGTTCCCAAGTAGTGAGTCTGTTCCAGCAGTTAGACTTGAGAGTCAGTCTACCATCTAGGTCTCGCGTGATACTATTTTAGATAACATTATAACTTAGGAACAGGTGAAATCAAAAGCTAATACTTTGAGTATCAGTCAAAATTATCATGCTTTTTTTGGATGTCAACAATATTGTTTCTTAAATAACAACCTTGTGATGGAATTTGTATAGCGTATTTGTAGTTCTGACAAAATCAGACGTCTCAATAGTACTGTAGTAAAAGATTTATGTATATGTATTCGTTTTTGACTCAGTGTTTCAAAACAACATTATGCGTATATAACGTCTATGCGACAAATGATAACATTTACCTTATTAATAATTCAACTCATGCGTAATTAGTCTTTGCATATGTTCATTATCTACTGTAGAATATAACAGTGCTGTTTGTTCATTATACATTTATTAAGTTTACGTAATGATTTATGGTGAATAATTATAAATTCATTCAAACGAACTGGTTTAGTTAATATAGTTTTGTTACTATATGTTTTCTATTTAGTAATCAGCTAACTAGTACGAAACTGATGCCATTAATGTATTATGTCTGCAGTAATATATCGTAATATTAATCGTTCCGGGTTATAGCTCCAGTCGAGTTACGCCACGAGCGACATGCGGTGTTCTTCCTTGCGTATAACTCAATTTCGCTCGGGAGGGATTGCTCCCATGCACTGTCTGTGCTACATCACCCAGCTTGCTGCACCCCACGCCACCCATAAAATTATTAGATATCGTACTTTATACATTCTTAAACTGAGACTAGTGATTCAACCCGGCTACGTGTTGCTGCAATACAATGCACTATAAATATTTAAGTGAATTAGATCGTATCGTAGAATAAGAAGAATCGTTCCACGAACGACTTTTGTTTGTTGCACGTAGTTTTGATTATGTTTAAAATATATCTAGGATATTCATTAAAATGATTTTCTGTAAAGGACAGTAGTTGTTGTGTATTTATTTAATATGGTAAAAAATAATATATCTATATATAAATATATCTTTATATATAAATTACAGTGTGTATTCACTGAACTCCTCCTAAACGGCTGGACCTATTTTGATGAAATTTTGTGCGCGTGTTCCAGTGGATCCGAGAATAGATTGCATTCACAGTTGGACTTGGTAGTTGGCGCTGCGGTCGGCTTTTAGTATTTTTTTAAATGATCAAAGCAGGACAACGTCCCCGGGGCCCGTTAGTATTAATATATTATTCATAAATATTATTACATAAATAATCATGTTTTAAATTGAAACTGATTACTGTGGATTATCCTTTGGTGATAGATATATACGATCAGGGACTTTATACACTTTTCAGGTGTAACTGTAACTGTATGACATTATTTTTATGTTTCGTTGTATGGTTTAGCAAGCGGTAACAATATAGGTGCGCGAAAACTGCTTCATGCAATTGCAATTTACCAGATTAGGCCCCCTCGGCTGCAACTCAAGCCTAGGTCCGTTCCCTCGGTGTGGAGCCCTTGTGTGCGCTGCTCGCGCGATACAGTGACACAAAAAGTTACATCACTGCTACAACACTACACGATCACCCCCACACACGTGCACGCCTACACGCTTACACATGGAAGTGGAAGGGTTTTATTTTTTTCCTTATCGAACTGAAAAAACTCTAATTTTCCGATGAAAAAATATATGGAGGGGTTGTTGAGGCGTGTATGCTTGGTACACATATGCGTCTCAACAACTCAAACATGTATGAATAGTTAGCTAGGTTAGCTAAGTTAGGTCGCGAGTTTGCATGTAACAGGCAACAGCCAAGCCGAGGTGTGCCGTGCACCCTTGAGCTAGTTGCCCAAATAAAATCGGCTGAGTGCCTTAAGCGTTCGCTTTAGTAGTTCGGTGAAGCTGTTAAGATCTTGCTAGGTCAACAGCGTAGTCAGTTCGGAAAAAAGAAAAAAAAATGCTTCATGCAATTTCGCTACAATTCCTCCATTTATATTATATAGACAACTTTCTAGAAAGAAAGTTCTAAACAATGAAGACTATGAAAATCCGGTACGTAGTTTGTAAGAACTATTAGTACACACAGCAGACACGAAACGAAATTATCTTTTGTAGTTTATAGTTATATAGATCAACACTTTTAGTGAGAATATGATGTTACGAATATATTTGACCTTTCTTATATACAACATGACGCGTAATTATACATTGATTAAAAAAAAGTTTTAATTGACTAAACATTACGTAGCGGACATCCTCAATATCATAGCATGTAATTTGAATTATATACAGCCTACCTACCATATTTACATAAATTAAAAAAAAAAAACTAATTAATGAATCTTCCGTAACCAGGCACTTTGAGGTTAAACATATTAATAACAACTGTAGTTACACTTGTCTAGAAATGTATTATTATACCGGACGCGATGGCAAGCGATTATGTACTCTACTGTTTCGAGGACTGCCTAGAATCAAACATGCATGCAACACTACTCCTATAAAATGTACGCAGTCTGTTTCTTAAACCTGAAAACTAACCCAAGAAGTAATATTACTTTTATTAGAATAAATAGAATATCCTTACTATCTTTACTAGTCCTTACTAATCTATTAAAAATACGAATATGAGTTTCTTTGTGTGTATATTTGTTACGCTTTTACGCATGAAATGCATAACCAAGCCTCATTAAATTTTGCATGCACGTAATATGGTACAAAAAAGGTTAAAGGGTACCCTTAATCTAAAAGAACGTACTGTTCCTGAAGGATATATGCAACCACCATTAATCTAGTGTAGTCCGGTGAAGCTGTTAAGACCTTGCTAGGTCAATAGCGTAGTCATTTCGAAAAAAAAACATTAATCTAGCTGAGTTTTTATATGCCATATAGGAGGCAATCGAACAGGCGGGTTACTTGATGTTAAACAATCACCGCCGTCCATAGACACTAGCAACACCAGGGGAGTCGCAAGTGCGTTGCTAGCCAGTGTTTTGGGGGAATGGGGGAAATGGGCAATAGGAAGAGGAGAGGGAAGAGTGTTCCAAGTATTTAGCATAGATTTGTTTGTATTATGAAATATAACACGATATTATTTCTTGTAAGCAGGTTCATGCCCTTCATAATAGTAGATTTATAAGAATGAAAAACTACATACATTAAATAAGAAGCCAGTCATTGTCACAGTCAAATTGCTACATCAGATCTGATTTCAAATATACGATATCTTCCGGTATCTATGTTTTTAATGATATTATGATCCTTACTCAAATTACAACTCATCTCAAAGTTTACGAGACGAATAAAATCACCTATGATTCATGGTAATAAAAAAATATACGAAGAACTTCACATTCTAAGAAACAGTGACCGCGTATAGTTAGTAAATAAAGATATAAGTGTAAGTTCATCGACTTCGTTAAATAACATCTCTAGTCTTATTGTTTAAAATAGCTACGTGATATATTTAATTTGAATATTTGATAAAATATCGAGTTCGGGCACTCCGCGAATGTCGAAACATTCGCCCGGGGTCATTGAAGGCTGTTTCACACCAATCTGAATAGACACCGGTTGTGTATTCACAATGGTTTACGACGTGACTCACGAAAAGGATGCACATAGCCTTTATAGTTTATATTATACACCCGTTATTATGTACAAAGTATGAATAAAATGTGTTGATTAAACTTTCGATAAGAAATTTCGTTCATAGCTGTACTATGAGCCATAACCGTACTAATTTGTTATTTCTATTGCATTACACTTATTTTTTCGATTATGCATAAAAGATATACAATATCAATCTGTGTACAGTCCAAACAATTGAAATACCGTAATTTGAAGGAAAGAATACTATCGAGGTTGAAACGTTTTAGTGATGTTATAAATTAATTAGCTGAGACCTGTGAATTCGACTGCGTCATTTTTTATCTTAACAACTTACTTTATGTGCAGAGGGAAAAATATATATACACTAAACCGCTTGCTTCATTTTTCCAAGAAAACGTTGAATGCGTAGTGCTTATATAAAAATAATTGTTTCTTAAAACTTTAATAACTCTATATTAAGTAAAGTTATCGTGACATTTTTTTTTCTTTAGGTACCAGTGTCTAAGAAATAAAAAAAGTGTGTGTGTACTTATGTACACGCGTTAGAAGTTATACTTCTTTGGCGTAACAAGATAAATATCTTTTCAAAAATTGTATCCTTCGCCTTATTCTAAGTTTGTAGAAAAAACGACACTAATAATAGAAAAAATACAAAGAAACAAAATGTTGACTATAGTTAACTTCAGAGTGTCGGTTTTTCGTGACGCTGTGCTTGCGCATCGTATAAATTTACTCTCATCATTTTTCCCTAATGCGCCTAAAGAAGTATAACTAAAAAAAATGAGTGAAGTGCGCACGATAACAGATGTATCTTTTAATTTATATATATTTTAAAGTACTAACAACAACAAGTCAACAAGTAACAGTCTCTCAGCTCTTGGGTATACATAGACTGATCCTAAAACTCAAAAAACTAGTACATCTGGTTGGGTATAGATAGATACCTTACTACCCCGCTTCACTAGATAAATGATCTCAGAATACGAGACAGCTAAGCGTGCCATTATGATGGTTGTTAAATCTGGTGTATTTAGATCGCTATCCAATCCTACACAATAGCAGTGATTATTGTAGATTTTTCTCAAAATCCTTAGTAATACTTTGAGCACAACGTATATGTACGTGCTTGAGATATTAAGGAGATATCAACGAAAGTAAAGCTTGGCTCAGTGCCTCATTTACAGGTGTGTCGTATGTGACCTTCATTTGATGGGACGCAGTGTAACGTTTTGAGTGTGTCATCAATGAATAGGGTTGTGAAGTCGTTATTTTCGTACTCATAGGGATGTCAAAACATAATGTCGAATAAATTGTATATTGATTATTTTAATATTGGAAATAGTTGTCTGCTTTATACAATGTAAGACTTAAAATAATATTTTTTTAGGTTTAGATAATTTAGAAATTTTGTAAACATATTACCAGGGTCACAGAGAATGACATAGTATACATCTAGAAAAAAATATATTGTTCTAGACTTTTATTTCTGTAATTCTAGTGTCTATATTAAAACGGGCGAAGCGTTGAGCAAAAGCTAGTTGCCTATAATCTATTTTTATTACGATTATATCTTTAGGATTTCATAAACCATTGTTGCACCTTCTTTCTCCTGTCCTTTCTCTCCCCATCTCCCCTCCTCTCCCCATCCCCTAATGCTCTATCCACTTCCTTTCCTTGCCCCCCAACACAGGCTAGCAACGCACTTGCGACTCCCTTGGTGTTGTTAGTGTCTATGGACGGCGGTGATCACTTAACAACAGGTGACCCACCTGTTCGTTTGCCTCTTATGATATAAAAAAACACGTGGCTTTTCATTAATTTTTAGTTATCCGTTACGTGCTAAGGGTTTCTTAAATATATGGAGCAAAATAAGTTATTAGTCGCAAATATTTATTTAATATGTTTAATATTAATATAATAATTATTCCACTTAAGATTTATAAGTCTAAAGTAAGGCTAACTAGTGACTTGTATGTAATAAAGCATCAAATCATTTAATGCTCATCTAAGTTGATGACTTCATCCTAGCGGCTTAGATAGGATCTGTTAGATACTGTTACTGGTTTTCGGCTGTTAATTTTACATTTATATGTTAGGTTTTCCGTGACTGCTTCAAATAATTGTAATGTGCTTCGTTCCTAAAACGGCTCGGTCACGATGTGCAAATAAGCTAACGGTAGGTGTGGCCAAGCGGAGGTCGACTGATGTGAGCCGTCCGACCGGATGGACTGGAAGGACGCGGTGTGTCCTGTGCTGCATGCGGTGTGCCGGACGTATGGGACATCACTAAAATAGTGACCTCATCGCAATCCTTTTGCATACAAAATGCGAACAATGAGCAGATGTTAAGCTTTGTGGTATGTAAATAATTTGAATGAGGAAACATTATGAAGCAAGGTGCGCTTTATTTGCGACAGTTTTTCGGTTTCAATTATTTTTGTCTAGATTTAGTAGTACTTATTTGTAAAGGATTCTTCTCCTATCTTCGTGTTATAAAAAAGTTATTATATCCTCATATAAGTAATCACATCAAAATTTACATTTCTCCTCACCAACATGGTTTTTTGAAGGCAAGATCTACTAATAGTAATCTTTCCAACTATGTAACCTATTTAACTGATTCTGTTGATTCTGGTGTTCAAGTTGATGCTATTTACACCGACTTTTCGAAGGCTTTTGATAGAGTTAATCATAATTTACTTATTAAGAAACTATCTTCTTATGGAATTGGTGGCACACTGTTACAGTGGTTTTCTTCATATCTTACTAATCGTCTATAAGTTGTTGTCATTGATGGTTTTCAATCTGATTCATTTAACATAATCTCTGGTGTACCTCAAGGGTCTATTTTTGGCCCGCTTCTGTTCAATATCTTTGTTAATGACATAACTCAGTGTATAGGTAACTCTTTATGTTTCATGTTTGCTGACGATCTCAAGATTGCACGTAAAATACACACTATTAATGACGTTAACTTGTTACAATTTGACATTAACAGATTACTTGCTTGGTGTGAAATAAATGGTATGGCTTTAAACATAAACAAATGTTATCACATAAAATTTAGCAGGAAGAAAAACATAATACCGTCGAGCTATCACATTAACCACATTCCTATTCAAGAAGTTACATATATTAGGGACCTTGGTGTCATCTTCGACAATCATTTAAAGTTTGATATTCATATTAATAACATTTGTTTATCTTCACGTAAAATTTTAGGTTTCATTCTTAGAAACAGTAGGCTTTTTAGAAACAAATCCATCAAGATACTTCTATACAGCATGCTTGTAAGAAGCCACCTTGAATATTGTCGCACTGTCTGGTGCCCTCATTATCAACTTTACATAGACCGTATCGACAATATTCAAAGACGTTTTACTATAGCTTGTTTGTCAGGTTCTATAAAATTTGCTCCGTATAATGATAGACTGAAAGAAGTTAAACTGAAATCTTTGTACAATAGAAGAATTATGCTGAACATGAACTTTTTATACAAACTTTTCAATAACCACATTGATAATTCAGAACTTTTGAATCGTTTTAATATTAATGTGCCTTCCAGACTACCTAGATTTCCTGTCTCTTTATTTGGTCACAAAAGCTACAGAACCAATTTAGGTCATTTCTCCATCGTTCCCAGACTTTCTCGACAATATAACGACCTTGTTAAAAAAGATCACACCATAGACTTATTCAGTAATTCCCTATCTAATTTCAGATCTAAAATTATTAATAAATTTTTTATTTAATTAATTTCTGCAGGATCTTTTTTCCTTAATTTTTAAGTTATAGATTATCGAATTGTTTTATTTTATTATCTTCCTAATTTTTTTTTCATAATTGTTTCTTTTACTTTTATTGTCTTCCGCATCGTATCTTTTATTCATAAAAGCTGTAGTCAACTGTAAATAGTGACATAAATAATTTTTAAGTATTTGCATGTATGTTTTTTAGTTTTTTATTTTATGTTACTGTTGTTGATTCTATATGTTAAATAAACAAATAAAATATATATATAAAGTCACATCATTTTATATGTTCCTACACCTATATATATTTATAGGTATTTAAAATTAAAACAAAAATTATTTCAAAGGGTTAGGATACGCCATCTATGGAATAGTACCAGAATGTTAGATACTTAAAAAGCTGCAACTAGATGTCGCTAACCGCTATTATTACTATTCGTTACTAGGTGGCGCTGGCGTTTCGTTTCATAAGTATCCCCATTAATTTCATTAGTTTGAAAATATAGCAATCATTTGTTGTGACCGCGTATTTTTTTCTGCTTAGGTTTTAAAGTACCTAATGATGTATATATTTTGTATATACCCAAAATGGAGCTACATGAAATTTGTCGAAATAATAACGTATACAAAATAATATTACTTATCTCGAAACTCAACAATATGTTTGCCACATGTGTGGTATTCTCTGCTGTTCTAACGTCCATTTTCATTATCGATGACTTATAGTTGCTATTTCTTAAGGTCATCGACATCAGAATTTGATTTGTAAAGCGGCTTTGCACGTGTAGGCGTCATTGTTCATACTAATTGCTATAGGGTTGAAGAAACTGAAGTTTGCAATTTTGTTGGTTACAATGGGCACTCCTACGTTTGTTTTTGTCATATAAATATGTTATGTATTGCTCAAGATTCCTCATCTTTTGTATTTCTATAAAACTAATTACAGTATTTATTATTTCATTTGGTACATCGAGGATAAGAGTAAGAGACACGTAGCTGCGATCGGTATGCTTAGGTTGTGTAAAGCATTCTCTCTATTTGTAGATGGTAGAGCCTCGTTGATGCTATAACTGGTTTCAGGATGAATGGGTCGGCTCGTTCGGGGTAGTACTACCCACTCACAGAAAACCGACGTGAAGTAACAGTGCTTGCATTGTTTCGTTTCGTTCGGTCAGTGAGAGCGCCGGAAGCCTACCTCTTTCTCCATCCTTCCCTCTCTTCCCCTTCCCCTCCCCCCATTCCCACCAACACAGGCTGGCAACGCATATGCAACTCCTCTGGTGTTGCTGGTGTCTATGGACGTTGGTGATCTCTTAACATCAGGTGACCCACCTGTTCGTTTGCCTCATATGATATAAAAAAATAATCGCACAATACAATGAGTGCTACAAACAAAGATACCGCTATATGAAACCGACTTAGCCGACTCTCTTGGTCTTCTACCCGACTTGCCAAAGCGACGTCGAGGACATTAATAAACAGTAACAAAATCGATAATTATTTCTGCAAATATTTACTTTTTTAAGTTTAATCTAGATAATGTAACGAGATTGTACGCGTAGGTTTTTATGGTATTTATTTTTCACCATACAAGTTTTAAATACTCGAAAGCTTTTTTGATTTACTAATTATTCGACATAGCCTTTCCGACATATAGCTTTTTAACCAACAAGTAATATTTCTGAAAAAGAAATCTTGGTTTATTTACGATGCAAGTTCTTGATTTTCCTTTAGATGTTGTAGAGAAAATATTGATTTCATTACGCCCATCTATATTGAACGTTCATTAGTCTCATTAGAAATTATACGTTTGAAAAATATATATACATATTTATATATAGATAGATAGTAGGCCAGTCTTCACCTTGTGCAAATATGTAGGCGAATTTTATATTACGTGGGGCGAAATAAAATTTTCCGCAATGAGTAAGAAAAAATACCAAGGGTGGTAAAAACTGAATTACATTTTACCAAAATATTTTTCCTTAGCTTCAGTACACTTTTTCAAACGAATAATGTAAATTGAGAACATTTGTGCCACTACTCAGTGGTGACCTCGGAAATATACTTTTTATCCTCTTCAAAAGCCTCTTCTGATGTTGAAAGTCGTTGACAGGCAGCAATTTTTGATTTTTGAGAACAGGAAGAAGAGCCACCACGGTTCTAGGTCGTCCATCTCGCCGTTTTTCCGTTTTCAAAATTTTGTTTGTCTGCTTGACCGTATGAGAGCTGCCATTTTTATCCCGTAGGATGCATATCATCGTCAACCATCAGCGTTTTTGGTTTGGTTTAGTATTAATGTTTTTGGTACTGATTAGCGACAGAATTGCACGTTCTCCATATTAATGATTTCGGCTCACTTGGAAATGGGAACAGTCAATCGAGGCTTTCTTCAGAAATCGCAGTTGTAAACCCATGTTTCCTGATTTGTCTCTATATCGCTCACAAAATTTGACGACTATTCGTATTAAGTCCTTATAAAATCTCTTCCGTTAAATTGTGAGAGATCTATCAGAAACGTAGTTTCTTCACTCCCTAATGTTTCTGTACGGTTGAATGTATAATATTTCACATTCTTATGTCTAAGTAGGCCTAAATCTCATGGTAGATCACATGCCCGTCTGTTCTGCGTGCAGAATTCGTGTTTTCGTTGTTCCCCACAGTAGACGGACTACTATCATGAAATTTATCACTGAGATGAGCACGACAGCGTTTTAATTCTCTAAATCAGCTATAAGCAGTAGACTTGCATAGCTATTCATTGCCAAAAGCAGTTTGAAGATGAGCGAGACTCTGTTAAGGCGTCAAACTAAACTTAAAATCGTAGCAAATCGTGCTACAAAAATGTATGCTAGTTATAAAAATGACACCAAAATGTAAAAACAAGTGATGTATATGAATATAGAAATATATTTGATTTAAAACTGCATTTTAAAAGTTAAAAAGTTCTATTTTTTAATATCCTAATAATTTTTTTGTTTTAAGTGACCAGTTCTGCAAATATTTAGTGCAGATGAAGTTAAAAGAGGTTACTAGCGTGTTATAATATTATATTTTAATAATAAAACCTCATGATAAGCCAAACTTATTCTATGACAACCTAATTTGACACACCTCTTTAATATTATTCAATGTATTGAGTAACGGTTAATAACGATGAGACATTACGCTTTAATCAGACGTTTGATGTGATTAACCGAAACTGGCTTTGAAATTCGATCGTGTACAATAACCTCGTGGCCGAGACCGTTGATCTATAATTTTAACATTAGGCTAGTTCAGATAGATTCTTTTCATACAAATAGATGTTTATGAGGAAAGTTTTATTAATATAATATTCTGCAGGTTATGTTTGAAGCGATGATAACTTAGTTGATGAAGTGTGCGGATAACGATTGACGTGAGTTTGAATATTTGTGACTGACTTAGGGAGTTTTCAGTGAAAGAAAACATCGTGCTAAGCCACAGTACGGTGGTAGAACTTAAGTCTATCTGGCCAGATACCTCCCACGAGGTGAATGAAGATCTACGAAGCACTTGTTGGTGTGCACCTGAGCTTTTTGGTTTAGCGTGTTTACCGGTTTAGACCACATCTACATTTTTTTTATATTAAAGGAGGCGAACGTACAGGTGGGTTACCTGATTTTAAGTGATCTCCTCCGTCCATTAACACTACAAACACCATGGGAGTGGCAAGTGCGCTGCCAGCTTGTGTTCTGAGAAGGAGGAAGAGAGAAGGTGGAGGGAGGAAATCCCACATCCACCTTGTGGGCTTCCGGTGCTCTCATTTACCGAAGGAAACGTAACAGTGTAGGCACTGTTACTTCACGTCGGTTTTTTGTAGATCGGGTGGTATTACCCCGGGCCAGCGGACCCATTCACGATGAAAGCTGTAGTAGCTTCAGCGTGGCTCTACCACCTACCTACCTACATTTAATACAGATAAGATTGTAGTTAAACGCTACAAGCTCTAAGGTATAAAAAAAATCCGTTATTCTCATTTTAACGTGATTATAATCCTTGTTACTTTAGTTCAACAAATGCGATTGCACTGCGTTCTCTCCGTAAATTGAAAAGTGAGCGATGAACACTAGATACTGTAAGTACTCTCTTATTTTAAAGAATATATCAGTTTTTTTAATATATATGAGAAATTAATGAATGTGTTACAAATTTTCAAATGAGCTTATTACAGAAACTGCGGTTGATTTTGACATAAAGTTACTAGTTACTTCCGTAGTAATGAAAGGTGTTTGAGATGAATTAGACAGATTGTGAAAAGGTAATTGTCGTAATCCTAATTTAAAGATGAATGATTGACGTTTTAGTTCTGTATTTTTATATAATAGACTGTACCCGCTGTATCCGCCACTTCGTATCCTAAACCATATATGTAAGAAAAACATTGATTAATAAGTTCAACAGAATGTATTAAGTCCATTTACTTATCTATTTTTCTCTCGTACTTAACTCGAGCCCTCATTTAAATTACAATAATTTTTGGTAGATTTGACCGATTCCAATGAAACAAAGACTAAGTTATTCTCGATAGCACTGTGGATTTCATCAGAGATAGAAATCTATTTAATCTCATGTCACTCTTACTTATTCCTTTATACTTTCTGATTTACCTTGACTTATATTGATGTGTGTTGTGTCTATTTCAAATAAATTTATTATTCATGTTATAACTATATTCGTATTTTTGGTAGGTATAAAGGTATCTATACTAATATAATAAAGCTGGACGTTTTGGTTGAATTTTTTCAGTGTTAAATAGTGTTGGATATAATCATCACGCTAAGAACAAAAGGAGCGGAGTACAAACGACGAATGTTTCAAGATCCTATATGTTTTATTTATGAGAGCTTTCGCTGCGTGTTAGTGTTAGCCCAAAATAACTATTACAGGCGAAATCGCGGGATTAGCTAGTTAGGTATAACTTTATACCTTCAACTTAAGAGATGTTACGCAATTGGAGATTAATATCAATTAATTCATCTATACTAATATTATAAAGAGGTAAAGTTTGTGAGTTTGTGACGTTGTAATGTTGTGACGTTGTAGGGGGTAATCCCAGGAACTACTGGTCCGATTTGAATAATTTTTTTAGTGTTATATAGCTCATTCATCGAGAATGGTTATAAGCTATCATCACGCTAAGACCAATAGGAGTGGAGCATAGGTGAAAAATATTTCAAAATCGAGATGTTTTTTCCTTTTGAAAACTGCTGCGTATTAGTGTATCTATTCCACGCGAACGAAGTATAATTTAATACAATGGATACAAGAAGTTGACACAGCATTTTTAAATTGCTTTTTTTCGAAGAACTGGTTTTCCAGAAGTGGACATACGAGTTACGGTACACCTATAAAATACTATATAGGATTTATGTAAATACGTGTCGAATTCAACATTGATTAAATACATAAATGCAAGTAATATTACAAACTATCAATAATTTCAAATAGAGTTTAGGTAATGTATCAAGTTTTTAATTTCTATGTGGAGATAGAGGGCGGGAAATATCAATATACCATTCCAATATTTGTTTAAGCGATCTACT
>JACEII010000024.1:278641-297000 GCA_014332785.1 Antheraea mylitta
CGAGTCTTTGGTTTTTATTGTTGTTAACTTTTATAATTGAACAAGCTTCTGCTCGCGACTTCGTCCGCGTGGAATAGATACTTGGGAGATAACGCTAAAACACAGCGGAAGCTCTCAAAAGAACAAAAAATGATTTTGAAATATAATTCATTGGGGCTCCACTGCTGTTGGTCTTAGCGTGAGGATATATATAACCTACCTCGATAAATGAGCTATCTAACACTGAAATAATTTTTCAAATCGGACCAGTAGTTCTCGAGATTAGCGCGTTCAACCAAACAAATAAGTCCTCCAGTTTTAAAATATTAGTATAGATGTGGAGCCCTGAAGAAAAATGACAAAAGAAACCTTCTTTTTAATTCATTCAGAATATTATGTCACATTAAAATCAGTAATACTAGGCGTATAATATTGCAAGCGAAAAGTAACTCAATAGTATTCACCAATATGTTATTACATTACTTGTCTCCAGCAGAATATACAGTAATTATTTATCAGATATGTAAAGCTTATGAATATTAATGGCCATATATAATTAATACTAAAACATTTCATACATTGGACTACGAATATCACTATTAATATTCAAATATTAATTACGTAACAATAAAAGCAAAAATAAATGTAGATTAGTAATTTATCACGTAATTAATCATGGGGCAATGCTCATTTGATAATTTAATTTCTTAAAGTTTGATGGCAGGAGATTTGTTGTCAAGGACATAAAGTCGATTTGCTTAACTGAAAACAATGACTCATCTGAATTAATAACCTTCGGACTGTGTAATGTGATCGCTTTTAAATAGAAAGTAGAAGACCTTTATAACGACAACAAACTCCACCTTGAGTCGAGGACAAGACATTGTTGTAAAATTAAAAAAAATCTCGGAGTAATTTTGTCAAATAATATTGTGTAATTAGTAAACACAGAACGGTGAGAGCTCTCAGACTATAGCACCTCTGTGTACTTATCGTAATGGCCTGAGATAACAAACCTTTGACTTTTCAATTAAGTCTTAGATATTATGCAATATAATATATTTCACAATTGCAATAAACGATTTGTGTGAAACTATTTAACTCTCACGCTGTTTTAAAATTTATTTGTTTGGTACTATTTTTATCTCGGTCCCAACGGACATGGTTGTTGACTGTAAGCATTGAATCGGAGTTGCTTGGAGTGTGGCGGCTACGAAATGCAAATATGCCAGAGTCTAAACCGGTCCGCGCTGTTTAAAAATCAACGATAAGCGAGCGTTGTTGTGCGAAATAGCGACTTTAAAAAGTCCCCCTTTACCGCAAATAGGGATTTGTCACCCCTTGTTATGACATGTGGAGTAGTAGCACCCTTCGATTTAAAAAATGAAATAAAAGTGTACATATAAACCCTTGTATAGTATCTACGTATAAAAAAATGTGATGACATGTATTCAGCTTTATAGAGATTTCCTTGTTGCGTTTTTTACGACGCAGCACTGATTATTATAAAGCGAGATTTGTTTGTGACATTAAATTTGTGTCCCTCGCAATTGGTAACGGTCCATTCGTCCGCGAGTGTGGGCCAGCTGCGAACAGATGAGTGGATCGTGTTTCTGCAGACTGGGTACCGAGTTACTGAGCAGTGAGTAGTGAGTAACAGCGTGGTACAAGTCGCCCTCCGCGCAACCGCAGCGTATAGAGTCACGCAGTTAACAGTTGGGCTGAGCGCGATCCGGCACGCGCACCTATGTGCAACGCGCGTTAACGATACGAAATATAAATCGAAAAGTTCGAATGAAATCGTCACTGACAGTGCTAATTGCAAAAGTGACTGCTGTCTGGGATTGAGACAAGTGCAGTGTTTGTTTGCGTAGGACTTTGTTCTATTATATCGTTTGTTTACTTCAGTCGGCGTCCTATGTTTTGATAATCATGAACATATTTGTAAATAATAGTGAAGTAATATAGTCTATCCGTAGTATGTGAGATGTGAAAAATAAATAGTTCAGTAAAATTTTGATGAGATTGTATAAGCCAGGTTAATAAGAAAAGCATTGTCCGTCAAAGCGTTTTAAAGTATTTCGTTAGTAATCCTTTTTGAACGTATAATATATATACAAACAATTATATAAAACAATAATCATTAACCCTGACGTATTGATTTCGGTTGCTAGGAGCCGGATTGTATGGCAACAATAAACCTGGTTTAAAATTCCCAATAATTAATAGCGCAGTCATATGTAGCTTTGACCTCAGTAACTCTCAGAATTTTCTAATATAAAGCTTTAAGCTTTAAGCTAATACTTGAAACGCTTAATAATTGTTGTCTTTGAAATACAATTTTATAACGTTGTAAAAGAAGTATTACATTACTAAATTTAATCATTAAATTCTATAATAAATTAACGGAAAATTGCGTACAGGTTATATTATATATTACATCTAGTCAGTTATTGCCGGTTATTCAATGACCGGCAATAAATGACTTGACACAAGATAAATGTAATATTAATTAATTCAGTTGAGGTTGCTATCCAAACACTAATAATACCTTGCTTTCAATAGAAGCCCCCAAAGATTTCGTAAAGTTTATATATAATAAAATGATATTCTTAATATGTATTAATTCAATTTAAAACTATGTCATTTAATGTACCTAAATGTTACTAGTTCGTGTTTATGTTCAGCTATTATTGAATTTTACAACTATAACGATCCTTTTGACATATACATATATAGATAAATATTTATAGAATGCAAAAAAGAGTCTTATTTCTTCTTAATTGTGTAAAATATTATCTAGAGAAGGATGAATCTTATTTGATTTATTTATTCGATAAAATTAAAATTATTATAAATATTGTATATTAGCTTACTAATTTAGTTTATATATCGATGACATAAACGTACTTTGTTGAAACCATATAAAATGGTTTTTTTTTTCGAAATGAAAACGCTGTTGATCTGGAAAGGTCTTTACAGCTTCACCGAACTATTTAGGCGAACGCTAAAGGTACTCAGCCGGTCGCCATATAAAATGTAAAGGGAACTTAGAGTTGAGTAATATTTGTAGTACGTTTCTCAATACCTATACAATGGTGTATTTAATTATACCTCGTGAAATATTCAAAACCGCGACAGTGATATATACGAGATCTCAACAATTTATAACAGCATCCCTTAGAAATGTACCGGTTATGGAAATTGTTATTTATGTCTTATGTCTTATATAATCTATTGCTACTAAAAGCAAATAATAACTAAGTTTAATGAGACTTTATAAAATTACCCTGTTCCGTGTAGTGTAATTACATGTAATTCCAGTAATAATTAGAGAACTTACTTATTCAAAAACATGACAATTATATTATGGTTTTAAGTAATTATTATAGGGAGGCGTAGTTCTTGAAGATTTACCTAGTTTTACCAGCGTTTCGAATTTGTTAGTTATTTGTTAAACATGCAATGCATGTCTGACTAAATATTCAATTAATTTGGGATTTGCTTATGACTTCAAGTTTTGTGTTCGATTGAATATTCTCTATAGACTTAATAAAATATTACTAATCCTATAATTTAAATTTCATTTAGTTTTATAATGTCAACACTATTATTCCAATTCGAAACTTACTCGGCTGTTAGTGTTAACATTTAGCTATTATAATCTGTGGTTCTTTTTGATTTTCTGTTTCAAAATAATAAAAATGCTTTGAGTATTGTACAAATATTTTAAATTGTGGTCGTGGGGAGCGTGGAAATAAAGAATAGCGATTTATTAAGTCTCATGGATAGTGTGATAAAAAAACTATTTCCAAACTTAATAACACTAAAGCTCATCAACTACTATTAAGCAGTTGGAGTTTTTGGCGGTATCTTGGTCTGTCATGTAGTGAATTTTATATTTTATTCATAATCTTGTGTTATTTAATTTTATGTTTTGTAAAATTGGTAGTGTTTTATGTAATACAGTTTGGTTATTATGCATAAGTGAAATGAATGGAAAATAATATCACGGATCACATAAATTCTAAGATTCCACAGAAACTCCCTGGAACGTTCTAACAAGGGAGCTACCATCTTGATAGAACTTTGAGATAATCATACAACACTTGTAATATTAATAACTACTCAACAATGGTAGTTATAATCTGGAAGTAAGGTTGCCAAGAATAAGTTAAAAAAAACTATTAAAAATGAGAATCGATTAACAAACAGGAGAAAAAGATATTAAATGCATTGTCTTCGCATATCTATGTATGTACATATATAGAGAAGATTTGTGTATCTTATAAAAATGTCTAAACATTTAATGCATATACTTATGAATAAATTTTACGGTGCCATTTCAAAAAAGTTAAATACGTATTAAATAGTTGCTTTAGAAAGGTTTCTTACTAAAAGCACCACGCTCGCCCGAGGCAAATTCCTTATCCTTTTTTCGCAAGTCTAATCTAACCTAACCAAAGCGAGACAACAGAGCAAGATGGCGAATATTCAGCGAGCGCCGTGCATTTAAAACGTAGCCTTTTTAAACCAAGTTTTCAATACGTATTTAACTTTTTTTCTAATAACACCGTAAGTGTTTGTAACCGTAAGTGTTAATTTGTTATCGTTAAGAAGCTCCAAAATCGTTAAACCGATTTTGACAAAACATATCTTGGCACCTACATATGGCACACTTACATTTCACAGGCATTTCAGAATATTATATAGCAAACCTATCACTATGTTCTCCTTCCTTATTACAGGCTAACTAGAAATGATAAATTTTACAAAAGTCACGGGCAACTGGTATTCGATATACAACTGTGATAGAATGAGAAAGTCTGACACTTCGATTTCACTACCACTAGTGATAAACCAATTATCATTGACCCGTAAAACTTCTCATTGCATCCATTCCATTATTATTCTAGCACGCGTTGTAGAAAATGCATTCTAGTAATAAAGAATTTATTACTGGACACTAAACATTTTCGATGCGAGCACTTATCTTAATTTATTTTTTATCATGCTCTCTACCATAAGGTGATTTATTTAATGTTAGATGTAGAGCATCTTCTATTCCTATCGGACTCGATTGCACTCAACAGGTATACCAGTAAAATGTTTAGTTATTTTCGTTCATTGACCGTTGTTAGCTGATGTTTTTGTCGTAAGCCAGAGATTGCGTTGTTACAATAGCAGCACGTGCTCACTCCGGTCACGCTTCGTTCTGTTACAAATCTTTTATTAATGCTAATTTTACACACCCTCAGATCTATTTGCCATTCTAACACCTTGTTAGTAATTATGCATTTTAAGGATTTACCTATCATAATATAACATAAATACTTAATTAAATATTCGTTAATAGTAATGTGTTCTTAATGTTCAGAAAGTTATTTTGCATATTAATTATGTAACATTTGTGACGTTGAAAGATAAACCAGATTAATAACTTTATGTATAGGTAAAAAAGAACTCAGAATTTATTTTCAGCAAACTATGATCTGTGGTTTTACTTGATTTTTATTTTTTTAATGTTGTATTACTATGAATTAGGTATAATTAGGTAATAGTATAGCTTATAAACTGATTAAGTAAGCTTATCCAAAACCCGTAAAAAACACGATTAGTATGAAGGCAACCGAGCACGTGACTGAGCTACGCGGTATGTTATCACGTTGACATAGGCATTCACAGTTCGGCCTTTCTCTGTAATTCTCGTTGAACTATTAACCCGCTCTCGTCACTTGAAGCAAAACGCTGCGTCGTCACCGCTTCTTTCTCGTTTAGCTAATTGCTTCTCTTCTAAAACCGTGCTATAGACAGTATTATACCTTCCCTAATAAAAAAAGGCTATACAGTGCAAAAAGATTTATTCAATTCGAATTAGTAGTAACAGTGATTAGTGTGTACAAACAAAAAATAACTTTATAATATTGACGTAGTATTTGCATTTTAGTTTTTAATATGAGGATTTTTTTTTCGAAATGTAAAATTACAATATCTAAATGGCCAAGATACACCGCACCTTATAGTTACAAAATAATTGAGTTTCCCAAGCACGACTTCCAGCCATTGACCTTTTATTCCCTTACTCACGTTTACCGCTTTTTAACTTTATCAACATCGGTTCGATGTTATTCAGAGAGTAGGGATGTGAGTTTAATGAAAAAAATCGATTAATTAGGAATCGATTTTTCTTTTTTTAAATAATAATCGATTTGTTAAAAATCGATTTTATTGAAAATAAATAATCGATTTTTTCAAAAATCGATTTTTATAATATTTAAAAATAGACATGCTTTCCATATTCCTATAATAAACCTAAAGATTTAAAATAACAATTTATCAGATTAAGAATCACATAAAATTATACGTATCAAAAATAACCAGTTCAAAACAAAATAAAAGTGAATGTTCCTTTAAACTTTCAAGGTAAAGAATATAGAAACTAAATACCATAGAAATTTTCAGTACTATTAAACATTACATCGTAATAAAAATGAAATGATAAACATCCTAACAAAATGACAACATTATTAATTCTAACTGTAAAATTCAAAACAATGAAGTTCTCTTTTAAATTTTCATATTAATCATAGTGTGACTGAGAAAATTAAAATTGAAGAATTTTTTTAATGAATAATTTCAATAATAATTTATAGTTTTGTAAACTTATCGATGTCGAGTTTACCATAAGACATTTTTAGTAAACATGTTGTACTCGCATGACAGACCTTTTTAGTTTTATTGAAAGTTTTAATTTTACAGGGAGCGGTATTTGAGTATCTGTCATAAGAACCACAACAATCATTATAAGATATAATGACTCATGTTACTTGTAAGGCAGTGGGATGTTTTCATTCTATGTTCTTTTTAAATTTGTAGTTTCACTACAAAATTTTTCATTCTATCGAACAGGACATGCATATTACTGTGGTATTATTCTTTTTCGTTATAAAATACTTTCGCCAGCCGCTTTTAGGTGTTTTGCGGCTAAAAAACATTTTAAATTTTTACAAACATATTATCTCACTATGCTCACTCTTCAATTGTAAATAATAATGAAATTATTTTGAGTTTTTTTCATCTGTCGCATAGATGTTTATAAAAATCGATTAAAATGCGTAATTTATATAATCGATTTTCAAAAAATCGATTAATATTAAAATAAACATCGACAATAAAAAATCAATTATAATAAAATAAAAATCGATTTAATTAAAAATCGATTATTTTTTAACATCCCTATCAGAGAGGCGCTTAAGATTTAGAGTTTTGAACGACGAAAAATGTATGAAATGAAATAACCTAAATTAATACAAATGTAAACAAACCATCAATTTATGAGTACAGTTAATAGGAAAAAATCTTTATAATTGAATGTCTTAAATTGCATATACGATATAAAAAGAATAGATCGAATAGTCTCTATGTTCAAATATCTACAGACATCAATTTTTATGGCGGTCAATTGAACGGCACAGAAATTAAAGTATCATAGTGGTGGTGAGTTTAAGTAAAATGGGCAGCATAAAACTTTATAATATATTAAAAAAATAAAATAAACAATTCATAACATAAACAATTGTTTCCGTTATTAGCGTTTATGTAACATATGAATATGAACTTATTAATTATATTAATGTATGTAGAAGGATGCCTAGACGTATTGTGAAGCCTTTATAGCACTCTGTGACCCACATTATATTTGCGCCACTTATGGCTAGTCAAACATGTAACAGGTTGTTTTTATTTGACATCGACAACAAGTGACACGTTTTCTGCTTGCGTTTATTCGTATCTCTTTTAACCAAAATATAATTATGACATTTTTTTATTCAATTAAAAAAACAATATAAATATTTACAAACACTTTATTAGTAACGAAAAAAAAAATATAGTATTATTTTCAGCGTGATAATTCGCTAATCATATTATTGAAACAGTTGCTGACACCGACTGAAGTAATTCTCAATCTGTTTAAACAGAACAATGCACGTGATATATAAAGTGAAAAGTTAAATAACTCAGTGTGTTTGTTTGGCGTAATTATGATTCGAGTTTCCTTTTGTGACGCTGTGTAGTGATGGTGTCGGTCAACGATGCCGGATTGGCGATACAACGTGTTATCGACAAGCGAGGCTTATATTGACACAGACGGTGCGCCTACTAGAGATCCTCTTATTGCCAGCTATCCGCGACGCGCAGATCGCACAAGGCCTCCACACACGTGTCCCTATACAACCATATTTCATGGAGGCCGCTCACATCAAGCACCATATAGACTACCACATTTACAAAGCGATTCCGGGGATCCATATGCCGATGTTTATTCAGTCGACCGTTCCTCGAATTTCACTGATACATCCAGTTTTGCTCATTACGAAGACTGCCGTACACTAAATGATGTTCTACCCTCGAATGACGGCTTGTATTCTAGCAATAGATTGGATAATGTTACTCTACAGGTTCAGAAAGTGCCATACACTTCGAGCGTTTTTTACATTTCTACTAAAAACGAGGCATCGAATAACGATACCGGGCTAAACAATAACGCATTCGTGGTAGAGGGTTCCGATTCGGATGCATTGTCGTCATGCACATGCGATAGCTTCGAACGATGTGAATTCGATTGCAGAGATTTCGAGCCCTTTTCAGACACGTGTTGTTGTGATCCGTTAAGTGATGGTGTTTGCAGTCGTAGTCCTAAAGATGTCGATTCTCCGGAGCATTTTTGTGATCGTGTCGCTGAGGAGGATGGTATATCAACACGAAGTGATATGGACGGCTTGGATTTGGCATTGTTCGAGCCGGCGCAAACCAAATCCAATGAATGTAGTAGCGGAGGTGCTAATGGGACATCAATTGCTACTAGTTTGTGCGGAATTTTGTATGCTCTACCGGACAACAATGGTGAGTAATGTATAAAAATTTCATATACAATAAATTATTTAGATGTGTTGATTTGGCAAAAATTTAGAGACTATACAAATCTTCACACTATCATCGATATAAAAACTATTATTTTATATACTGCTAAAGAGCAAAACAACCGAGGTACAGTTGGTTCAATTTTCATTACAGTGATTAGGAGCACAGTGAACCGTTTTAGGAGGTCTTAGCGCAACTACCGTGTGGTTTACATAAATCGTTCATGTATCGGATACAAACAACGATCTCGTAAAAATTACCAACGCATCAATCATAGCATTCATTGTCATATTCACCATAACATCAAAGGTGCATACTCTAGCTGTAGTATAATAAAACACAGTGCTATATAGAATTATATCTATTATAGAAATAATATCTTGATTTGAAATATGATTCACTGTTCGTGTGTTTTCCCATACAATAATATTAATGTTCTGATATTTAATGGGATTAAAATTTCCAACGATCGTGATTACCGTTTGTTGAACTTCTTTATAATCTCTCAGCTGTCATTGACGTTGCAGATAATGTCTTGGTACGTTATTTCCATCTAGATATGAACTTGATCGAAACCTGTGAAGTGATGTGTCGTTACTCCTTTATAAGTGATATATATTTGAAAAATATATATTTATAGCATAAATATTTTGTATTCTATAAAAGTGTATAAGCATGCCACAGACAGGTTTAGTGACGCTGATTGTGTAATTTATAATTGTGAAAGTTTAAACTGTCAATTTCCTTCGATAAATAACCGCCTTAGGCAGAAAATTAAAACTATTTTTCTAAAACCTGTAAACTACAATCTTTTCAAATTTATAAGTATTGAGTATATTTATAAAAATTGTACGGAATTTTAAAATGAAAGGTAAAATGTAGGTGGTAGAACTGATGCTATAACTGGTTTCAGCATGAATGGGTAGGCTCGTCCGGGTTAGTACTCCCCTCTCACAGAAAACCGACGTGAAGTAATAGTGCTTGCATTGTTACGTTTCGTTTGGTCAGTGAGAGCGCCTGAGGCCCACCTCCCTCCCTCTCCCTTTCCCTCTCTTACCCTTTCCCCATCCCCACCAAAACAGCCTGGCAACGCACTTGCGACACCTCTGGTGTTGCTGGTGTCTATGAACGGTGGTGATCATTTAACATCACGTGACCGACCTGTTCGTTTGCCCCCTATGACATAAAAAAAGAAATGAATGTCTATAATAAACGTTTTTAAAACAGATCTTAGAAGGCAAAGTGCGGTGGCCGGGGTATCAGCTTTTCTTATTATAGCGTTACAAACAAATTGCGTACCGTTAGTAGCAAGTTTCTAATTACTGATGGAGATAGAGAGCGATTGTTGGCATACATGTAAATCTGATAGATACAAGAATGGATAAGGCGAGTAAACTATGTCGTGAAACAAACAGACGTATCGTATGTTAAATTTATAGGTTCTAGTTAAGATCGGACATGTTTAAAATATTTGTTGATGAATTTAAATCGTAAATCTTTTTAATTTTATTAGATATAATTAGTATATCATTGTATACAAAGTTAGCGTGAAAATCTTCTTCAGTATTTATAAATAAAATTTAAAGTTGCTGGTATTCTGTCATGTTAACTTATTAATTCGTTTTGTTTTTTTTTAAATATCAATGAGTTATCGATACCTTTATTACACAATGTATAATCTGTCTCATGCATATATAAAATAAGTGATAATGTACTAACAATAATTCTATGCCGTGTGGTACATAATAATTACTCAACTCATTTTTGTAACGATTGGAAAGTGTATATTTATCATATTGTCACCCACTTTACATGAACAGTTACACAGAGTAAACACTTGACATTTTTCTTTTGCCTCCTTTTAAACGGGCCAGGTAGTCGAAAAGATGTAAAAGTAAAGTTTTTACGTACGTATGTCAATAACCGCAGATACAAAATAAACAAGGCTTAACTTATCTGTGGAAATAACAAAATGTGGAACCGTTAACGTTACATTCAGTGATTATAAGTCCGTTTAGAGTTTTTGGCGGGATTTTAGTCTGTCATGTAGTGAATTTTATATTCTAATCATAATCTTGTGTTATTTGACTCTATATCGTGTAACTTTGGTGGTGTTTTACGTAATATAGTTAGTTTATTGTGCATAAGTGAAGTGGATGGAAAATAATAACCACAGAACATGAAATTCTGAGATGCCACAAAAACTCCCTGGAAGGTTCTAATTAGGGAGCCACCATCTTGTTGAATATTGAAATAATCACACGATTCCATTCACTTCATGTTATGCACGATAAACTAACTATATTACGTAATACACCACTAAATTTACAAAATGTAGAGTCAAATAACACAAGATTATGAATAAAATATAAAAACCACTACATGAGAAATTAAAATCCCGCCAAAAACTCAAAATTCTACTTTTGAGGCCTATGAAGTTTGAGTCACAGATAGAAAAGCTGCCTTACTTATGTGACCTCTTTTGTTTTTATGTCTATATTGTAAACCTTTTAAGAAACACGATATTTTAAATAAGAGTATAAAAGTTTCGTTACTTTGGCCTGTTGAACATTGTGTTCTCTTATCTATACTTCTATACTAACATTATAAAGAGGTAAAGTTTGTGACGTTGTAGGGGGTAATCTCAGGAACTACTGGTCCGATTTAAATATTTTTTTCAGTGTTACATAGCTCATTCATCGAGAATGGTTATAGGCTATATATCATCACGTTAATACCAATAGGAGCGGAGCACCAATGAAAAATGTTTCAAAATCCGGATGTTTTCCTTTTGTGAACTTCTGCCTGTTAGTGTTAGTATATCTATTCCACGCGAACCAAGTCGCGGGCAGAGGCTAGTAGTTAATAATATGTATGGAATAAGTTGCGTAAAAGATTTTATTTTCATTTGTTTAATTTTGGTTAAGTAAACAACTGTTCGACTGTGAGAGGGTACAACACGTCCGTATACATCGTTGCACAGCTCATGGACCTAAAAACACGGAAATTTAATACGCATGTTGATTTATATCGCATTGTGTGGGAAAAAATAACATTGTGTACTGTTGCAGTCAATCGTTTGTATAATTCGTACAATGTTGAAAAACGTTTTGAAGATATCGTTGTACCGTTTAGAACTTCTTTGTAAAAGGTTTTATTCATTTGCTTGTTGGTTCATCTTTATCATCAAGATAAGTAGGTATACCACCAATATGCTATAGGGATCTATATCTGTCAAGATTTATTTAAAACTTATTATTTTGTTTTTATACTAATTCGGTAGAATAACTGCATAATATCTGATGGCAAGCACGGTGCAGTCATTAACAACGCCGACTGTCAATGTTGAATACGAATGGTAGTCGTTGTCATCATGCCAAACTGCAAAAAGAGCCCCTTCGTGCCTTGTTTGGAAGACCCAATATCGAAAGAAAATTTACAAATTGATCATCACTCGATAAAATTGACTTCAATATTACTATTACTATTTTTAGTCGGTAGATAACCTTTTCGTAAATTGAAAGAAATTCACTAGTTTAATTAAAGTCGTCCGTAATATAAGATACTAATATTGAATTAACAGGACACTATACTCGTACTAATTGTTATACAGTTGGAAAGTCTTAACGAGTTTCTTATGTGGAATCCGGTGGCAATAATCTCGCTATACCTGATCAAAGGGTGCATCCTTGTCTATTATGTATGTGATTCAATCAACTACTTATACTTTCTAATGAGATAGACCTTCCTGTGAGTCTCGCAGGAAGGCATTTAGTACTCGAATGAGCTTAGTTAGTATGTCTAGCGGAATACTAACGTTTTGAACATTTAACTCGAGACACATAAATTTTCTTGCTACATCTTTTTTTTTTTCGATGCACGACATAGTGACTGCACTATGCCTGATGTTAAGCATAGTACAATCCAAAAACATCGGCAACCATCCAGAGACAGATTATCCATCGCCGGTCGCCGCTGTTATACCGGCCATAATGACGAAAGTCACCCGGTACTGGATATGCACAGGCTGATCCCGAAACGCGACGCGCAGAAGCGAGTCACTATGACGGGTTTTTTCGCTATATGCATGGTGGTTGCGACCCAGTCGGGCTGAAAAACCCTACCACCCCGCTTTCGCCATTGCCCCGTTCGTTATTCAGCAGGGTGCACCACGTGCAGGTGAGGTTGGCTTGGGTGTCTCAAGTCTTAAGATGTTACTCGACACCCCTTACACCCCAATTCATGTGGTATTATTTAAAAATAGTTAAAGCTTAATTGTACAACAATGGCAGTTCAGCTACTCTGTACTATTACTTGATTTGTAATTTCCGTTTATATAACATTAATATTATCAATGTGGTATAAAATTTGTTAACATATATTTTATTAATCATTTTTTTTTATAATATTTTTCGATGGGCATGAATATAGTTATACAGTTTGAACCATGTTTTAATCTATATCTCTGCTTGTCTGTCTATTTTTTTGATCGAAATCGATTTGATTACGATATTGCCGTAGCAAGATCTTAACAGCTTCACTAGACTACTAAGGCGAGCGCTTGCGGCACTCAGCCGTTTTTATTTGGGCAACTAGCTCAAGGGTGTACGGCACACCTCGGCTTGGACTGTTGCCTGATACATGCAATTCGCAACCTATCTGAGCTAACTTAAGCTAAGCTACATATTCATACTCATATGAGTTATCGAAACATCTATGTGTACCTTGCTTGCGCGATACGGTGACACACAAATATACATCACCGCAACAACACTACACGATCACCCCCACACACGTGCACGCCTACACGCTTACACATGAAAGTGGAAGGGTTTACTTTTTTTCCCTTATCGAATTGAAAAACTCTCAATTTTCCGATAATACATATATGGAAGAGTTGTTGAGGCGTGTATGCTTGGTACACATATACGATTCAACAACTCATACATATATGAATAGTTAGCTAGGCTAGCTAAGATAGGTCGTGATTTTGCATGCAACAGGCAACAGCCAAGCCGAGGTGTGCCGTGCACCCTTGAGCTGGTTGCCATAATAAAATCGGCTGAGTGCCTTAAGCGCTCGCCTTAGTAGTCCGGTGAAGCTGTTAAGACCTTGATAGGTCAATAGCGTAGTCATTTCGAGAAAAAAAAAAAGAAAAAATCTATGTGTACCAAGTATACATACCTCGACAACTCTTATATTATATGTATTTTGTGTCGGATAATTTTTATAAACTATTTCATTTCGATAAGGGAACAAATATAATAAAACCCTTCCACTTTCAACTAATGAATCGTTCTGATGTTAACAGTAATAATAGACAGAGTATTGTGCGCTGGTAACAACGTTGAAGGTTGCAAATGTCTCCGATTGTATATCGGAAGAGCGAATAGCATATATAAATTAAAAAAAAAATATAAATGTATTATAATTAAATATATAATAGAGATAGCCCAGCATTTGAAGAAGAACGTAAAAGAAGTTGGCGATCATGTTGTTGCCGTTAGTTAGGTTTAGGTTTATAAATTGTCTACTTTTTTTTTTACCAAGGTGGTGCAACGTTCGTAGGGTCCACTAACTATAAAATAAATGACATAAGAATGCTCAATAAAGACAAGTCTTAATTATTTTCTCATGCAAGCATACACTCATATACAATGGAAAGAGACAGAGAGAGATAGTAGCGTGGAAAGGACATAACGCTTTTTACTTATGTGACGACTTCTACCATCCACTCCTATCGGGAGCCACGTTAAAGAATTTCGTTACAAAAATGGATTCAGCGAAATGGACGGCCACTAATGACTTATTATCAGTAAATGTAATTTTATTTTCTTGGTTATGATAATCAATTTTAATCTGGATTTAGATTTATAATCCTGTAATTTAAAAGGACAACGATTCCAAGTTATAGCTTTTTGGGAGCGTGTAATTTTTAGAATAGTTCGTAAAAATGATTAACGTAATGGTATACTTTTTGTGTCCACTAATGTTTAAGGTAATTACAAGGTAATATGTTTTTAATGACGGTTTGATTTATGTCTCTGCCTTTACTATTTAGGGGTATGCAAGGAAATAGAAATTCAAAACTTTTATTTTTTATATCATAGGCGGCAAACGAACTGGTGGATCACCTGATGTTAAGTAATCACCACCGTCCATAGACACCAGCATACAACTGCTGTTTAGCATGCGTTTTATTATCAGTTGTTGTAACAACTATTTGTTCTTATAAATAATTGAGTTATAGAAAAAATGTTGTTGTGTGTATTGAACTCGGTGTGTTAAAATATATACACGAACCAATTGTCATGATGATTGGTATAACGGCACAGAAATTGATGTGTTGCAGCGCCATTTAGTAGAGAATTCTATCTAAATGCATAGCATAGATACTATAGCCACAGTATACATATCAGAAACAGTACGGAAACTACCTGTAAATACTCGTACCGGTACACTCACACAAACATGAGCATCGACTAGACCGCTAAGAAGTTTTCGCGATGCTGTCCATAAAATATATATTAAAACCTCTCGTCGATGCGTATGTTTGTGTGAGTGTGCCGTTTTAGAGCGTTTATAGGTAGTTTCCGTACTGTCTCTCATATTTATACTTTACTGCAGCTTTCATGGTGATATGGTTTATCAATTTCTTATCATATTAAATGTCAAATTGCATCTATATAGATGATTAAATAACTAGCAATAGTCAATCTTACAGTTAAAAAACCATGACAACCATTTGAAGACGCCATTTATTTACAATGTCTGTTATGATTATCGCATTTTGGGATTATAAAAAGAAGAAACTTTAGATATATAATGGAAGTGAGTTGTTTTTTAATTTGTTTTTCAATTAAATGTGATAGTCTATACAAGAAATATAGACTTTACAAGTCGCTTTCAATCTTTCTTTTTTTATCACTCAATAGGGTTTATGTATCAGAGATAATATCGAAACAAAATACCTTACATCTAAGAACTGCAGCCTTTATTAGACTTAAACAAGAATAAAATGATGAAATTGTATAGGAAATTATTATGTAACTTATTATGTGTCTGAAATTAGATGGCATGAGTAACCAATATGTTGAAACTTACGAGTGAGTTAATATACCAACCACCATCAAATTCATGACATCCAGTAGCTAGTCTGAGTAAAAATTATTTCTCTTACAAATATGAATTCAAAAAATGTAAGGATTGTTCCTCTGGATACATCACGTTTTTTATATCATAAGAGGCAAACGAACTGGTGGGTCACCTGATGTTAAGTCATACCCACCGTTCATAGATACTAACAACAGCAATGGAGTCGCAAGTGAGTTGCCAGCCTGTGTATGAGGGGAGTGGGAAGGGAGAGGAGAGAGGAGGAGGGGATAGAGAGAGAAGGGGGCCATGGGCCCTCGGTGCTCTCACTGACCGAACGAAATGCAACAATGCAAGCACTGTTACTTCACGTCAGTTTTCTGTGAGAGTGTGGTACTATTATCCCGGGCGAGTCGACCCACTTATGCTGAAACCAATACTAGCTTCAGTGTGTCTCTACCATCACTAGCCTGGATCTACCACTATTAGCGTGGCTCTACCACTGCTAGCGTGGTTTTACCACTACTAGTGTAGCTCTACCACTACCAGCATGGCTCTACCGCTACTAGCGTGGCTCTACCACTACTAGCGTGACTCTACCACTACTAGCGTGGTTCTACCACTACTAACGTAGTTCTACCACTACTAGCGTAGTTCTACCATTACTAAACTACTTAGTGGGTGGAATAAAATGTATAATAACTGGTCTTTAACAGACCTACAAAATACAGAAAACAAATTTTTTACTACAATTTGGTTTTACTGAAGATGGATAAAGAGCCAATCCTTTACTGTCGTGTTACATTTGAAATATTGAAGTTACAATAAATGTCTGGAATGCGAACAATGTGAAAAAACGTCAAGACAGTTACTGGTGTAGCGCGGTAGTAATTTTGCGTAATAGAGAGCAATTTATGTGAGAATCTAGCCGACAATACGGAATAGATTTGAAATTGAGTTACGGTATATAATTATAATGTAATAAACTTATGCGGTTTTATACTACTGTGATGAAAATATATGAAATGTTGATCATTTTTTAACTGTACGTGACAGTTATTTAGATCAATTTGTTACTTAAAGTTTTTACTTCGAAATAATGCCAGCAAGTATATTATCTAACTACTTGATAAAGCCATATCTATTGAATCTTATTTTTATCCCAGTACAGTCTCTGCCTATATTTTTTTTTTTATTGAAGCACGACAAACTGACTGCACTATGCCTGATGGTAAGCATAGTACAATCCAAAAACATCCTGAAACGGGAGGCCGCGCGTAGGTTCGGAGAATACGCTGCGCGGCTCCCCGGCGCAGGCCTTACGTCGTCGCCGATTACCTCCAGGCTCTCGAGGAGTACAAGAGTAAGGCAGCGGATGCACAGACCAGGAGCTGGAAGGTATTCTGCTCAGCACAAGATCGGGAGAGTCTCTGGGACGGCATCTACAGAGTTTTGAGAAGGACTGAGCGTAGGCGAGAGGAACCACTGCTCGCGGACCCCGGCGGGAGCACTTTGGGCCCGCTGGAGTCCGCTGAGCTCCTCGCCTCGACGCTCTTCCCTCTCGACACTGTTGATGCCGAAACAGACGACCAGAGGGCCACGAAAGCGGAAACGGAGGGGATCCTCCCTGCCGAACTCCGGAGTTTGTCGGCCTGCGACCCGCCTTTTACCCGAGAGGAGATTCTGCGGGTCCTCAAAGAGTCGAACTCGCAGATGGCTCCTGGGGGAGACGGGCTAACGGCCGACATATGCACGCACGCGATCCTGGGGGGGGGGGGGAGAGTGGAGGTGTTCCTGGCACTTGTGAATAAGTGCCTGGAGCACCAATACTTCCCCAAGGCTTGGAAAACCGCGTGCGTGTGTATACTCCGGAAGCCGGGCAGAGAGGATTACACAACCCCTCGTTCATACCGCCCAATCGGCCTACTCCCGGTGCTGGGCAAGTTTCTAGAAAAGCTCCTGGTCCGATACATCAGGTGGCACCTGCTGCCGAAACTCAGCGTGTGGCAATATAGGTTCGTACCGCAGTGCGGGTCGGAGGACGCCCTCTATGATCTAGTGACATACATCAGGACGAGGATGGAGGAGAAGAAAATCGTAGTCCTGGTGTCGCTGGACATAGAGGGCGCTTTCGATAACGCGTGGTGGCCGGCTCTGAAGTCCCAGCTCGTGGCTTTAGGGTGCCCTCAGAATTTGTACGATATGGTCTTGTCGTACCTGACGGACCGGAAAATCGAGCTCAGTTACGCTGGTGCACGGTGGAGTCGGGATACTTCCAAAGGTTGTGCCCAAGGTTCCATTGCTGGACCAACTTTTTGGAACATCATTCTTGACTCCCTGCTGGTGGAGCTCGAGTCCGCGGGAGT
>JACEII010000024.1:316466-352088 GCA_014332785.1 Antheraea mylitta
GATAAGGGAAAAAAAGTAAACCCTTCCACTTTCATGTGTAAGCGTGTAGGCGTGCACGTGTGTGGCGGTGATCGTGTAGTGTTGTAGCAGTGATGTATATTTGTGTGTCACCGTATCGCGCAAGCAACGCACTCAAGGGCTCCCTACCGAGGGATCGAACCTAGGCTTGAGCCGCTGCCGTGGGAGGCCTAATCGGGTGTGCGGGAGCGAAATTAACCCCCAGACCACGGCGGCGTGATCTGTGGTTACGCGGGCGTGGGCGTGAGCACGCTCTGTTTCGAGGGACAGGCTGGTACTGATCGTTCGCTGACGTGATTAAATCAGGAGGGTCGGTAAAAATGCATCGCGGACGTCTTTTATAACGCGCAGCGTTAGGTACGGGTTCATAGTTTGCGGCGGATACCACTAACGGATTGGAATGATTCGCGGCTTTTTCAAAATAACTAATCGTAAGTGATTTTACGTACGCCCAGATAGAAGGGATCTCTAGGTCTCTATGGAGATCGATTCTCCGAATGTACCACGGAGCACCGGTCACTTTACGTAAAACACGATTTTGGAGAACCTGCAGCTTATGAAAGTTATCTTTGGACATATGCGCAAAAACGGGGCAGCTATATGTCATCACGGGACGGATACACGTCTTATACAAAGTGAGCTTGTGTCTGAGGGACATCTTACTCTTATGACAAAGCAACGGATGGAGGCGACCCAAGACCATAGCGGCTTTGTTTCGCACTCTGTCTACATGTGAATTGAACTTTAAATGTTTATCCAATGTGACACCGAGATATTTGACCTCTTCGGCCCAAGGGATATCGATTCCGTATAGCCTGATGGGCTCAAATTTATTAACGCGTTTCGTGGGATCGAAAAGTATTGCGGCACTCTTATCGGGATTAACTTCTATGCGCCATCGACGAAACCATTCACCGAGAGTATGAACGGCTTTTTCGATGCGCTTCCTAAGAAAGTCCGACCGCCAGCCGGAAGTGTAAATAACGGTATCGTCAGCGTAACAACCTACCTCGACTCCCCGAGACCGAGATAGGTCACTGATGAACAGATTGAAGAGCGTGGGTGCGAGTATGGAGCCCTGTGGCACACCTGATCGTATCGGGTGGGGACTTATTCACTCTTACTCGTAACATAAAGGCTATATTACAAATACTGTTATATGCTATTATTACAATTAGGATTATAAAATAAACATATTATTTACAATAGATACTGTAAGAAATTGGAAGGCTTACCTATTTGCACCTGCCTATAGTCGGCGCCGTTCGTTTAATCTGTAAATTCGATATTTTCATTTCGCGTGGCCGGCCACGCCGCGTACTCCTCTCATGTGTGTCACGAGGCAGGGCCCTCACGTCTCACCCCCGCACATACGTCACGCTATCTCGGTATCATCTTTGGCCGAGATCATCCGGGTGATCACAAAGATGCTGATATCGCGATACAGTACACACCACACCGATAATACGCATACACAGATATCCAGACACGCACCTTTACACAAACTGGTGAAAGGGTTTACTTTTTCCCTTATTCGAACGGAATCGAGTAGTTTAGTTCGTTTCATTTCGATTTACAGGTTGTGTTTTTGAATCATGCAGTTTTTAATTGCATAATTTGAAAATGAATACATGTACGATTAGCTTAGAATAGTTTAGCTAGGTCAGATCGGGTTTTTCCAAGCCGAGGTGTGCCGTACACCCTTGTGCATGTTACCTGAATAAAATTGGCTGAGGGCCTTAAGCGCTCGCCTTAGTAGTCCGGTGAAGGTAATAGCGTAGCCAATAGCGTAGTCAGTTCGAAAAAAAAACATCTACCTATTGATAAATACCACAACACTTTTTCTCTACAAGAAGTGACTGATATAAACAGATTTAGCAAAAAAATTTTTATATGAAGCAACCACTCCTGTCTTATTCATTATGTGGTACTAATGTATATAATTATATTGGTATGAATCAAGTATCAATTCTCGAGGTCTTATGAATACCTTTTACACATTGTCGATGTTATGTTCATGTACAAGTATTCTTTTCAATTTTTGTGACGACGTTGGCTATTTATTTGTCATGAAAATTAAACCTAGTTATTGAGTTTGTATTTATAAATCTCATTTTTGATTTTATTAATATTGTAATTATTATTTTCGTTATGATTTCTCGTATGTACATTTCTGTGGTTCAGATTAAATTTAAAAATATAAACATAAATCATAAGAAAGAAATAATGAAATGGTTTTCGAGTACCATGGTGTCACGATTTAATGGTAGATTTTTTTGCTTTGCTATGCTATTCACACTTTGAATGTACCATGAAGTATGATTTCTATTATGTTTTAACATTCAAACCGTCGTTCCAATACTATGAAATCTCATCTCAACTGCCGCAATACCTTCATCAATAGAGAAAGTTGTCAAGCGTTCTCTCTTGACAATGGTCCGTAACATATGTATATTGCGTAATACAATATGAGTAACGACGGAACATTTTTTTTATTAGTAATATTGTAGGAAGTATTACGAAACCGTACTTCTAACAAATGTTACGCGTTAAAAAAGTTCACAGATTTCATATTATCAATACTTACAATATATTATTGAACTAAGTGAAGTTTGGTCAATACATTATACTGTTATACTGTATTTAAAAATTGTTTGTAGAACAAAGTTCTTTTTTGTTAATTAGAAGCTTATCTTGTATCTTTCTCTGATGGTTAAAAGTTATTAAATACTATCTCAACAAATTAACCACAGAATTAGATAACCCAAGCAATGTAGAGATCGCCATTTTGTGATTCACATAATGCTCTTATCGGTGAGATGTTACAAGTGATGTTAGAAATGGCAAGAAATGAAATATTTTTTAAAGCGGAGCTAAATCTGTTGAATTGTTTCCCTTTACTTTCGCAAAGCCTCTTTACATTTGTTGTTTTATACATTATTTTATATAAAACAAAGAAGATTCGTATGTTGAATATACGAGTATGACAAATAAGAAATTGTGACTGTTTAAATACTTTTGAATAATTGAAAGGTTACATCATTTCTATTTGCATTAATGTAAATGGATTGGATAGAACTAATGATAGATATGGTGTCGAATTTAATTATGTCATATGACAAATTGTGTCGCTTTCTCTCCGTCACAGGGCTTGATGCTGCGTTACTAGAGATCTCGCCTACGTGAATTCGATACCGCGACAGTGACATACGATAGAAGTACTTGATCTGTAATGCGATTTCATCTAAAGATCTGTGCGTTTATGTGACATGTCGCATACAGTGCATTATAAATCCAATCTTGTGTAAGGAATAATAGGAAATTTAGGCTCTTGTACACCGATAATTATAATTTAAAAGTTTTTGGTTTCCCTGATATAATTTTGACTTGATCTAACCTCTAAGTTACTGGTTATCTAAACTATTTCGTTTTAGTTCATATCGATTGAGTATTGGCATATCGCAAGCCCGACTTTTATTAACATTTTTTTTGAATTCGCCTATATTTACTTATTCAAATTGGTAACGCTATCAGCTGAGGTTGAAGGAAGATGTCGTGAGGTTAACTGAACCTGAGAATCGTTTTTGTAGTACTATTTTATCTGGGAAAGATATTGAACTGAAAACAGATTTCTCGACACTTGACGGTTGTCAATACGGTTGTGGGTGGGCGTAGTGATTACGCCCATATTATTCCTAGAGAGGCGTCCTTTTAGGTGTACTGATCACTGCTGTAAGTTTCTTACACAATGGTATTATCAATGTTATCATAATTGTTTCAAAAACTTATTAATGAAAAAAACAAACCAACTATACCTAATAATTTCCAAAAAAAAATGTGTTGAGGTACATCTAGTTTAGGCAAATTAAGGTAACTATGTTTCTGAGCTTTATATAACTGTGAAATTAAATACACTACGTTAATCCGTTTCGTAGAGATCTCAAGGTAAAAATAAATAAATGAAAAATACTCTTTCGAGGATCACATTCCAAAATGATATATTCCAAAACTCTAGTGTGCTTATCAGGTTTTCGTAGTAAGCCTTCGATTTGGAGATAAGTATATTTTTGGAAGAGTTATTGTCTCTCAAGTGTACCAGAGCAGTCGATACATAAATTAAATCTTTTTCAAAATGTAACCTTTCCACTAATCTGAGTTAGAATTAAAATTAAAGATGTCGTTGACGGTTAAAATTCGTACGATACGAACTTGGCATTTATGGTACGCATCTCATCACTAAGTGTTGAATTTGTATTCATGTCACGACATGATATCTCGTCACCTAGTCCCAGGTACAAGCGAAACATTAAGAATATAACGATTATCTATTCCCTGTGTCTCCGGGCGTATGATTTACAAGATTATCATTAAGATATTTTTTAATAAAACTTCTTAAACATTATTGGTGTTATTACAAAAAAGTTAAATACGTATTGAATACTTGCTTTAAAAATTTTTGGGTAATAAGAAATTAAGGTAAAGTAATTAAATGGACTACGCTCGCCAACCATTTCGAGGCAAGTTCGCGTTATCCTTTTTCGTAAGTCTAACCTAACCAAAACCCGGTAAAAGAGCAAGATGTCGAACGTTAGGCGAGCGCGGTGCGTTTAATACGAAAGTTTCCGAACTTTTTAAAGCAAGTATTCAATACGTATTTAACTTTTTTGTAATAACACCGTTTTTTTGTAGCTGAAATTTTATTTTTGGACACAATATCTATAACCTATAATATAAGACTAAACTTTTCTTTTTTTTTCGATCTGACTACGATATTGACCCACCAAGGTCTCAACAGCTTCACCGGACTACTAAGGCGAGTGTATAAAGCACTCAGCCAATTTTATTTGACAACTAGCTCAAGGGTGCACGGCGCACCTCGGCTTGGGCTGTTGCCTGATATGTGCAATTCGCGACCTATCTAAGCTAACCTAAGCTAACTATTCATACGTATGTGAGTTGTTGAAACATTGGGGTGTAAAGGGTGTCGAATAACATCATAAGACTTGAGACACCCAAGCCAACCTCACCTGCACGTGGTGCACCCTGCTGAATAACGATCGAGGTAATGACGCAATCGGGGTGGTAGGGTTTTACAGCCCGACTGGGTCGCAACCACCATGTATATGGCGAAAATGCCCGTAATAGTGATTCGCTTCTACGGGTCGCGTTTCGGGATCAGCCTGTGCATATCCAGCTTATTACAGGCTGGCATGATAGTGGCGACCGGCGATGGACAGTGTGTCAATCGGTGGTCGCTATTATTTTTGGATTGTAATGTGCTTACCATCAGGCATAGTGCAGTCACTTTGCCGTGCTACAGTAAAAAAAAAACATATATGTGTACCAAGCATACATACCTCAACAACTCTTATAGATATTTCGTATCGGATAATTTCCTGAATTATTACAGTTCTATAAGGGAAAAAAATAAAATAAAAAATAAAACCCTTCCACTTTCACGTGTAAGCGTGTATGCGTGCACGTGCGTGGGGGTGATATGTGTACTGTTGTTGCAGTGATGTAAGATTTTGTGTCATTGTATCGCGCGAGCAGCGCACTCAAGGGCACCACGCCGAGGGAACGGATCTAGGTTTGAGCCGCTGCCGAGGGGGGCCTAATCGATGTGCGGGAGCGAAATTTACCCCGAGACCATGGTGGCGTGATCTGTGGTTACAGTGATCGTTCACTGCCGTTATTTCATCAGGAGAATCGATAAAAATGTGTCGCGGACGTCTATAATAATGCGCAGCGTTCGGTACGGGTTCGTATTTTGCGACGGATACCACTAACGGACTGGGATGATTCACGGCTTTTTTTAAATAACTAATTGTAAGTGATTTTACGTATGCCCAGATAGAAGGGATTTCTAGTTCTCTATGGAGATCGACTCTCCGGATGTATCACGAGGCACCGGTCATTTTACGTAAAACACGATTTTGAAGAACCTGCAGCTTATGAAAATTATTTTTGGACATATGCCCAAAAACGGGACAGCTATATGTTATTTTAGTCCGGTGAAGCTGTAAAGGCCAAAGAATTAAGGGCAATAGTGCAGTCAGTTCGAGAGAAAAAAAAGCTCTATGTTATCACGGGACGGATACACGTCTTATACAAAGTGAGCTTGTGTCTGAGGGATAAGACTAAACTTTATACCACAAAGTATTCATGTAATCAAGTACTATAGCGAAATTTGTGATGTTATATTGCGTTTAATATATGTAATTACCTCGTGTTGTCAGGTTGTCACGTAAAACAGTTCCTGCATTTCAATATAAAAAATAGATTTATGATACTGTTGACTTTTTTAGTATTTTTTGTTATCTTCTATTGTAATTTTGCTCTATACAGTGTGGACAGCATTATATTCGTTAATAGATATCGTTTTAGGTCAATATAGCAAAAAGAAATTGATTCTAAGACATTCTGTATGTACTTAATTTACTTTTAAACTTATGACTTGTTTCCATATACACTATTATATAGTGTAATAAAACTGGATGTAAAGCTTGAGTGAGTCTAGGACCGTGAAGATTTACATGCAGATTCCTTTTAAATTGTAAGTGAGCACTAAGGATTATTGGAGATTCAACCTCCAAGGTAGTGAATAGGGGAGTAAAAGGTTTGGATGAAAATGCGACATATTTGAACTTAGATATATGAAAATTGGTACGTGTATCTAGGAATCCAGTAAAAAGGAAAACAATGTGTATTTTTCTTATATCATTGGAGGCAAACGAATAGGAGGGTCACCTGATGCTAAGTGATCACCGCCGTCCATAGACGTTTGTAACACCAGGGGAATTCCAAGTGCGTTGCCTGTCTGTGTTTGCAGAAGGGGACGGGGAGGGGAGACGGATCGGAGAGGTAGGTATCCAGCACTGTCACTGACCGAACGAAACGCAGCGATGCAAGCGCTGTTACTTCTCGTCGGTGTTTCTGTGGATCCGGTTGTACTACACCAATCGAGCTGACCTATTCATGCTGAAATTAGTAAGAGCTCTACCACCCACGAAAGTTTTTCTAAATTAAATAATTATCTTATATAGTACGGAAATAAAGGTAGGTGAAGTTGCAGGCGATTGCTAGTTCTATATATATGGATGAGCTTCTTTTATAGTTTCCGATATACAACTGGATCTTAATAATTTAGAGAGTCTCGCCCACGCAAAATCTTGACGGGAAGCAATACATTGTTCTCGATATGAGAGCATTATGACGAAACATAATAAATAGATTATTGTTATGATAATTTAGTTTTTATTTTCATTGGGAGAACAGGATTGTTAGTTTTTCTGACATTTCTATTGCGCAACTATGGTATAGATAAAAATGTGATGCTTATTTCGATATTTACGTGTTACAGGTTCGTGTACTTTAATTTTTTTATAGTCTTCTCTATGATTGTAAGATCATATCTTCGAATAGATAGCTTCGAACGAAGAAAAAGTAAATTAATTAGGCTCTGTTTTCAGTTTGTTTTATCAGAAGCGACTGAACATATATCAGAAATAAAGAGCAATGTACACAATCATAGTATGTAGTATAGAAATTATTTTACATCGGGCAGCCATCGGACTGAAATATATCCTACCATTTACACTACCTACACTCACTACAGATTGCACTTGTATGAGTTACGCTCCAAGATATTATATGGGTACTTACTGTCACTGGGGTCTCATCTATCAGCCATTTCTCGTTATTCTTATACTGTAGTATGAGACTACCTGTACACAAAGAACAATTATTTTGTCGAACACCTATAAAATGCATAGGAATAGTTGTTACGTCATATTATTATGTATAGTTGTTTTGTTTATTGTTGTACTAATTTATTTATGTTAAAATTAATGCAATGCATATTCTCCCAATACAACATAGTAAATATCGTTAGAAGTTTATTAAAGTCAACAGTTTTAGGTTTTATATTTTTTATGCAAACTATCTTTTAAATATTTATATTTTTGACTTATCATCTACCTTTCTATTTCGTCTCTTCTATATATGTGTATCTATAGATTATTAAAAGATATAATATTACATTTGACTTAGAAAAATGCAAACATACTTTGACCGTTTAATAAAAAAATGGCATAACTGTTTTTCTATGGAGAAGATGCGTAACTATACCGCGTACCTAGGTAGCACTAGGCTATATTTTAGTGTTATTAAGTTACATGCTCTAATTTAACTATGAACATTGCAGGTTAGAACTTAGGGGCAAAAATTTATAAAAACAATTTTTTTTTAATTAAAGTGATTTTGAAGAGTTTTGTCTCGTTCTATAACAATTGGAGATCATAAAAGAATTAACATTAATGTAATCGGAGCTATGTAAATTTATGCATTTACTTCTATGAAGAACATTACGTAGTAGCATGATTCCCACGATATGTATCCATCAGTGAGGTATTGACATCCGTGTATTACGGTATTCGTTCATACCAATGTAATAACACATGCATATATATTCTTATAGCTAATGTCGAACTGGATTGTTAACATTACGTACAAAATAATCACTTTAATAACCGTATTACAATATAAGGTCTTGTGAAAAGATGTGTTAATTACACTGTAAAACTTAATCACAATAAATTGTGGCTTATTAATCAGCGATAATATAACTTTTTTTTGACCTATCCTTAACTTAAGCTGTTGCCTTGATTGCAGAATCACAGATCGAACTACACACTACATATGAGCTGAGCTAACCATGCATATATACGTTCGTGAGACACAAATGTATTTTAAATTTGATAATTTTGACTACAGCTAACTAACCAGAAAAAAAAGAAAAGAGTCACTAACTATAACGCTATGATGGAAGTGATCCAAGTGGGTACAGATATCCTAGAACCCTGCGAAATTGCTGACTTCCACTCAAGAAATGTAAAAAATAAACCGCATTTCTTTATACACAGTTTTAAATACTTAAACATAATTTACAAATGTACCATTCATTTTGATATAGGATTAGGTTACGTATTATTTTTGTCATCAAGTAGGCTTAAGAGCAAAGTAATGAGATAATAAAGAATTACATTTATGGTATACACCAGATATATATCCATGATATGTATAATATATGACTACAAACGAAAGATGAGAGGGGTCGATGCGTTCTTGAAGCCGTTAACTGAAGTTATCATAGTGTTATCGAGAGGTTTATTTGTTACGAAACTGTTATTAAAAGTTATTCATCGTTCTAAATCGTTATTACAAACTTGTTATCTATACTAATATTATAAAGCTGAAGAGTTTGTTTGCTTAAACGCTCTAATCTCTGGAGCTATTGATTCGATAAAAAAAAATATTTCAGTGTTAGACAGCTCATTTATCGAGGAAGGCGGTTATACGAGTATATGTTGTCATACTAAGAATAATAGGAGCGGCGCACTAATGAAGAATGTTTCAAAATTATATTATTGAAAAATATTTTCACCTTCTATGTAAACGAAGTCGCGAGTTAAAGCTAGCGTTAACCCAAACTAAACTATTCCACGCGGACGATGTTGTGGGCTTAAGCTAGTAAATAATACTTTTTATAATAGCTTGTTAGTATTATAAACGTTGACAAGGCACCACAGGAAGTGATGTAATTAAGCTATTTAGAGTGTGTATAAGACGCATTTCAATTATGCGAATGTATAATTTGTGATAACTTGGCAAGCGCGAGTAGGTCGACGCCCTTTATGGCTGATCTGCAAGTAACCTTTACGTCTATTCAGGGTTGGGGTTTCCTATGTATAAAGTTCTATTTCGGGATACGCTTTGTCTTTGAATAGATCCAATACAAAAATAATAATAAAAAAAGTGTGTGTGTACTTAAGTACACGCGTTAGATGTTAATACTTCTTTGCAGTAACACGATAAAAATCTTTTAAATTTTTTTATCTTTCGACTTCTTCTACGTTTGTAGACAAAACGACACTAACAATAGAAAAAAGGTATTTAATACAAAGAAATACAAAGAAACAAAATGTTGACTATAGCTAATTTCTGGGTGTCGATTTTCGTGACGGTGTGCGAGCGTATCGTAAAAATTTACTTTCATAATTTTGCCCTAACGCGCCATAAGAAGTATAACTTCAATATATACGAATAAATAAATATATATAAGTAAACTATATAATTATTAATAATCATACCATTTCTTATTTATTCTTAAAATTTCGTAGGAAATTATCTTAATCGTCAGTATAAATTCTAACATATTAATGCAGTGATTTTTACATTTATGAGAATAAATAAATATGGCGATAAGTTATTATTAAACATTTATAAACCAACAGTTCTTTACGATAAATATTTAATACTAACTTTTGCTTGTCTTTTAGTTCATGTATATTAAATCAATCTTTCGGATACCAATATTATTTCTTGTTAAAGCTATATTATGTACTTTTAGATATCCCTAACAAAACGTCAAAGCATACCAACTAAATGCCTTTCGCATTTATGCTACTTAGGATTATTAGTATTTTTACATTTTTAGTTATAAAAATTGTGATATACTTTTTACGATGGGACAATGTTATAAATAACTAGCCCCTGCTCGCGAATTTGTCCGAGTAGCACAGTTACTTTAGGTTAACGCTAACACGCAGCGGAAGCTTTCAATAGGAAAAAATCCCAATTTTCAAACATTTTTCATTAGTGCTCCGTTCCTATTGGTCTTAGCGTGATGATATATAAGCGTGAGCCGATAACATTCCTCGATCTTCTTCTTCTTCTTCTTCCTAGCGATTTCCCGGTTTGGTGCCAGGGTTCGCTTTCCTGCTTAGCTTTCTCCACCTTGCCCGGTTTTCGGCATCCTGTTGTGTGAGGTTGTTCTCCTTAATCTCCGCCTTAACCACGTCCAGCAAGCGTTTTTTGGGCCTGCCGCGAGATCTTGGGCCTTGTACGGTGATGTTGAGACATCTATTTCTAACGTAGTCTGGAGGCTTGCGACTTGTGGCTGTACCAAAGTAGACGACTTTCCTGCAGCTTGTCGGCAATGTCACGGACTCTTATAACATTCCTCGATAAATGAGCTATATAATACTAAAATAATTTTACAAATCGGACCAGTAGTTCCTGAGATTACTCCACACAAAAGTCACAAACTCACAAACTTCTCTTTAGTAACTATTCCACCCGACCAAAGTCGCGGGCAGAGGCTAGTAGCTTATATTTCCTTTAGCGTTACTATCACTGGATTCTTTAATTCTTAATTAGGCAAAGATCTACTCTTTTGGCTGCGGCTGAAGCTTCTCTTTTATTATAATTTTTTAATTACGAGAATTATATCTATTAACTACATAATTTCACTGAATTTTGTAAACAATAAATTATAATTGTTATTATCTGAGAGGTTTCAATCATCTGTAAAAATATGAAATATCTACGTTAGTACGGGTCGACAAACTTAAATTATTTATTTACAATGTGAGTTAGATAATAAAACTGTAATCTATTCTGATCTAATACTTTGTCTTGGGCTATTAATGTATGGCCGAAGGAACATTTCAGTAGCTAATAAATAAACTTTATTCACAAAGTGTTACATCATATATTTAAGTATGACTACATGTTGCTTTGTCTTATTTGTCACAAGTTCATTGCTACATGATGCGTAAAAACGACTATGATTTATGAATTTAAGAATTTTTTCGTACTTTCAATCTACAGTGGACCTGAATTATTTATTCTCTGGAGTGTTTTTGGTTATTACAAAAAATCAATTTCGCCGTACTACGTAGAATAAAAATTGTTTCAAATTTCTATCAAATGTAATGAAATTTAGACGAATGGTGAAAATGCTAGGATCAAATAAACGATGTATGTTATTACTTCACATTACTATTATACAATTTGTTTTGTCTTTCAAGTATTTAAATTCTTTTCTAACATTATGTTACTAGATTGGCATATATAATTTTACATTATAGGTCACTAACATTAAAAAAACAATTTGTTTCATAATCACGATTTCGTATCACTACCATTCTCGTAAAACTCTTTACTTTTACTTAAAATCTAAAATATTACTAATTCACCAGAATATAACCTCTATATTACATTCAGGAGTAAAGAAAAATTATTAAACTTCACTAAGGCCAGAGTTGCTTGCGTAACTTTTACGTATAAGTCGAATATTTAAACACCAGGTATCTTAATCCTACATGTTAAGTGAGATCTTAAAATATAACAGGTTTTCATTTGTCAGGTCTGTGAAAAACAGCTATAATTTCCTTACGTAGATTTTTATCAAGGCGCTTAGAAAACATTCCACACCTTTTTGTGGTTCATTCATCGTGAACGACAAATTGGCAGTATTCAAGCGGCGATATACCGAGCTACAAGTTTAGTCACATCTCGACGGGCGGCTGTTAAACTGTTGTATAATATAAGGCCACTTGCGGCCAGACGGGTATTACTAGTTTGGACGGTCATTTGTATTTATTTGTTGCCTTTGAACACTGAATCATTGCTTGCTGGCGTTAATTAGGTGCCAAGCCAGCTACTAATAATAAATCATTACATTCTATATACAAGTATTGTTGTTGAAGCGGTATAATAACTTCGTAAATGTTATTACATATTGTTAGATAATTTTCTGCACCGTGTAGCTAGCTATTTGGACAGTGACGTTCTTAACGTTTTTGGTAAATATATATTTTAATTGGTATTGTATTTGTATATGCTAACAATTAAACCTTTTCTTTTTATGACATGAAGCATTAAATCAATGCATTGTTAAGACGGTGATCTATAAAACGCCTATAAAAATTAGAGAGAACGACGTACTATGCCCAGATTACTGTTCCCGGAGGACTAAATTAAAATTCCTCATGTAGTGGAGAGTTTTGCTAACCCTAATCATCAAATCGGAACACAGTAGTGCGAACACTACTTATTCCGTAGTCTACTCTTACACAGGGTCTGTTACTAACTGTTGTAAGTCAGTATTGTCAGCAAACTTAATTAAAAGAAGAGACTATTTATTCAGTAATACTAATAAACATATTAATTAGTCCGCAACCTTTTTAATATTTTAGGTGTTAACGTCATTTCAATATTTCGGTCGACATTATGATTTATCTATATATTAATACGTGAAGCAAATTTTTGGTATCCCTTTTTAACCTACTTGCCATCAACGGGTGAACTTGAAATTTGGCTATGGCGGAGAAGTGCAGAAAGCTGTTTATTTTATATAAAATACATTAGAAGTACATTAAATTAATTAAAATATGCACTACTCACACTACTACTCGAATTTTACACAACATATACACACATGTACACAATATAAAAGACATTTTGACAGCTGTCAATAATTACGAAGTTCAAAAGAGGTTATGAAGGAGGTTGCTATGCTCGACTGTATGTATTTTTTAACTCTTACGTTCCAATTACCATTTTTCATCCTACATTCAACAATGATATTATAAAATATAACTATTATTGTAATGTTTATTATTTTTTACGGTGAACTCACTTCAAATGATGAAATAATAAAAAAATGAGCCAAATTATACTTTTTATAATCAAAATATGAATTTTGTTCATAAAAGTAATCCATGACTTCGACCTTCGCGGTTACAATGTTGCAATTCAACCTCATGTATCAACAAAAAAGAATTTATTTTCAAAAGCTAATGGTAGTATTAAAAACGTCTTTGTCTTGGATTCACCATTTGATTGTATTGTGTATCCATTACTTTTCCAAACGATGATACTGGGCATATCACTATTTCTCATAATGAACAGACAACATTTAATTCAATATCACCCAATAATATCACCCCATGGTGTCGTGTAAAATTAATTGAAAATTGTGTCATGGGTTGCGATAAATTTCTTTACTTTTGTTAAAATTATATTTGGTTAAAATTTGAGCTTTACCACGTGGTTTTTGTTTCCAATTTATAATTAATTTTCATTTTCATTTACGCAAAGATTTTTTTTAATGATTATATAATAAAGATCATGGCAAATGGCAAATAACTGAGTAGCCATGATGAAAACCTTTGATTATAGAAGTATACCCTTTGACGAAATAACTCTAATAAAGTTCAAACTTCAAAAAATCAATTAACTATGGTCGAATGTCGACCACTGGGCGCCCACTAGTAAGTTATTAATTCGATTACAGAATTAGGGCAAAGAAAGTAGGTGTTTTGTTATATTTCGAAATACTTCTAAATTTGAATAAATGGACATTCTCAAAAGTTCTTTAGACGCACTTAAAACTTTTAAGTACATTGTATCAACTAACTCATACCCATTACTTCGTTCTCGTGAAAATAATGTAGCTATTCTATTGGCATTACTTTTTTTTATTACTTTCGGATTATCTTTTTTTTATTATTGGAGTTTTTTCATTGTCATTTAACTCATACAGTTAACTGTTTTCTATATTTAAAACAATAGAATTGTTTGTCACGGCATGAGTATTCCAATTTCCATAGAAAGTTTAGGATATTAATCTCCTGGTTCATTAATAAAAGTTAAATTTATCTAATAAATTATAATATTGATACAAATTATAACTTGTTAGTGAAACTTGTCACTGTGTAAGGAATTTTATCATAACACAAAAAGCTGTGATATACATCGCCGCTCCGCCGTGAGGCAGCGCCCCGCTGGGAACTATTTAATTTTAAAAAGCAATTGTTGACAGCACAGTGCTGGTACGCCTCTTTTGTCTCATCTAGATCCGTGGTCCGTGGCTCTATCATAGTGTAAGCGCACCGTGCATGACTGAAACGGAGATAGCAACTTCGATAGCCGTCGGCTATTTTTGTGGTACGACGGGCTTTCGAAGGCAATTTCTAGTTTACGCGTTTACCAAAGGCGCTTCACTAACGGGGGTCGTAAACATTTTTTATTTTGTAAATATATAATATGCCTATACTAAAGTGTATACAAGAATTAGACAGTGACCATGTATTGAGTAAATAATATGAACAATCGTACGGGTATCTTAATATAACAACATTAGATATTTAATAATAAATATAACGAATCACCATATTAGTGAAGCAGTTAAAAACAAAGAAAACGTAAATAGACATTACACGATATTTAATTTAGTGATAATTTATATATTTTAACCAAATTTAAATAAGTTTCAATGCATTATTAAAGAAGCGTTAATAACAGGTTATATTATGATGGTTGTTTGTCTAATATTTAATTAATAAAAACAGGTGGTTTAGAAACATACAACTTTCCATGTCCCATTGTAGATATAGTAGTTATGCATTGCGGCGCCACTTGTGTTTCATTTTAATAATTTTGAATTATGCTCAACACAGATAACTTCAAGCAAATTTTGTGTAAGGTATGGTATAAGAGATGTTGCGTAGGAAAGGGACAACGTGACTGAAATGCGCGGTATGGACAGTTTAGCAAAAATCTATGTAGTCCAGTGAAGCTATAAAGACTTTGTCAGGTCAAGCCAGTAGCCAGTTCAAAAAAAAAAAAAGAAAAAGATAATGCTTAGTTCTTGCTTGTGCTTGATTGCTATTATTCTTTATCGCCTCGTTTATTTCGTTCTCTCGTAGAGTATAATTTGATTCATGATTTGTATGATAAGTGCTCTGCTCTTTAGGGGTCGTAGCATCATGATGTTCGATAACCTGTAATTTGTGTCCATAATTACGCGACAGCTGGAAAAATAATTGTTCAAATCTGACTGGTGGTTTTGGAAATTATCATGTACATTCAGAAATTAACACGTTCCAGCAATCACTTGGGTTTCATAAGATGAGTATAGAAAAATATAGATGAACAATATTAAACGAGTATTGTATTAAATGTTTAAAACTCCTGACAAACTCGCATATTGTGTTACATACCTTCTTTAGTTTTATTTTTGGCATTAATAGATTTTTTAGTGTACATCGTTTTGTAAACTGTGAATAAGTATACATTGTGCTTAAAAAAGAAAACAACATGATATTTTTATGCCCGCTCGTATATAAAACGATGTCCCCTTGGTTAATGACGTTAAGACCATAATCATTTATTATATCGCGGATTATAAACAGTTTTATGTAAAAGTTAAGCGTGGGTGTTTCTAAGTGGACTTTCTGTTCACTACAATATTCTCACATATCGGATGGAATAAGCCTTGAGCCCTTAATGGTGTAAACTTCAAGATAAATTGCCACAACAATCACTTAGAAGTATTCGTGTTTGGTTTCGTTGCGGGACTAGTTAGTGTCTGACTCTTTTGAGGTAACTTTTTAAGCTTTATTATTATTGCCTATTTATCATGGGAAAGCATAACAATTTGTACACTACGTTATACTTTGAACAGTTTTCTATGTGAAAGAAAGAATTAAAGATAGATTTTATTAATATAGTACTAATATTAAATAAACTTCTTAAAAAAAATACTGTGACAAAGAGACCTGGCGTCTCGTACTGCCACCTGTAAAATGGTGCTGGTTTTCAGCCAGACCTATTATTTTGGCGCGTTAGGGAAAAATGATGAGAGTAAATTTTTACTATGCGCGCGCACGCCGCGCCGTCACGAAAAACCGAAACTCTGAAGTTAGCTATAGTCAACATTTCGTTTCTTTGTATTTGTTGTTTGTATTTTTTTATAATAAAACTTTTAATGTATTAAATACCTTTTTTCTATTGTTAGTGTCGTTTTTTCTACAAACGTAGAATAAGGCGAAAGATAAAAATTTTAAAAAGATTTTTATCTTGTTAAGCCAACGTAGTATGACTTCTAACGCGTGTATATAAGTACACACACAGTTTTTTTTTTTTTTTTTTTATTGTAGCACGGCAAAGTGACTGCACTATGCCTGATGGTAAGCACAGTACAATCCAAAAATAATAGCGACCACCGATTGACTCACTGTCCATCGCCAGTCGCCACTATCATGCCGGTCTGTAATAAGCTGGATATGCACAGGCTGATCCCGAAACGCGACGCGTAGAAGCGAATCTCTATTACGGGCTTTTTCGCCATATACATGGTGGTTGCGACCCATTCGGGCTGTAAAACCCTACCACCCCGCTATCGCCATTGCCTCGTTCGTTATTCAGCAGGGTGCACCAAATGCAGGTGAGGTTGGCTTGGGTGACTCAAGTCTTATGATGTTATTCGACATCCCTTACACCCCATTTTTTTATTCAAGTTATTGATTTATAATTATACAAAGGTTTTTTGGTCAAAGTTCTCGCTTTCGGTTGATATGATGAAAATGTGGCTATTATCGATTAAAAGATGGTCCGTCTCTGATTAAAATGACCCCTGGCATTAAGGCGTCGTGATGATCGAGTGGTTAGACCGGTGAAATATCGAAACGATATTCGTACACTTCAACCTTGACATGTGTGGTATCATCCTAATTCTAACTAATATTATAAATGCAAATACGAGATATTTATTTGTTACATTTTCACGACTTAACCCCTCGGCTGATTTTTTAAGATACAGATCTCAAAATGACGGATCAAGTTTTTAAATATTTAGCCAATTCTTTTAAAGTTTATACTTCATAATTTGTTATTGTTCAAGTTTGTAACATACTGTAATAATATGGTATTTTTTCAAACTTACACTGCCCACAGTCTGTTAACCAATGCATCAAAAAATATGCTGTACTCGAGATGTTAAAGAACGCAAGCACAGTTAAATTATATATTAGTTAAATTATATATTATATATTAGGTTTTAGGTTAGTCGCTTACAGTATTCTAAGAGATGATAGTTTATGGTGATATTTAATACATAGAATAATAATATCAACACAAATACTAATAAACAACATAGAGAACCTAAGTAAAATTTGTTCTAAGACTTTCAAAAGTATAAACACAAACGTAATAAACCTATGTATAAACCCGGAGTTATGTAACTATAATAACCTTCGATAATAAAATCGACAATAAACTTTTTTCTATTTCTCTTAATATAGACACGTAGAGGATTCCGTATAACTCTTGTATTTTTCTAGAAAATTAGATCAAATATTAAGCACCTATTTTTTAATTGATTTAGAACGAGAATCCTCCATGAATATTGCTACTGTCTAAACTTGCTAAGCTTGTATAAATGAAGATAAACGTCTTATGGAATTTAACAAGGGGGGTTATAAAATTGTATGTTTTTAAATGACATTACCATAGTTATTAAGCTAAGTAGCAAAGTAAGAAGAGAGCTTAGTAGGTAATAAAAAGTTGATAAGTGTTTGTTTTTTTTTTGTAATTCCATATTAATCGAACCTAACATGAATAAAGAAATGGGCATGACTGATGTTTCCAACAAAATCCCGTTCAAAAATTAAGTTTAACTACAATGATAAAGTCATATTGTAAAGACAAAAAGTTCTTAACGGTCGATTGAGTCACTGTTTAATAGATTAAATGGGACGCATTAATCCATGTAGAGTGAAGTGGCGTCGTTGCACCGACTGCTTTTATTAACCGAATGAGTATTCCAATTGTTTCTCTCGTCTTTTATACGGCTGTTTTATGAATTTTTACAAATTTGTCATCTAAACGTAGATAGTACGTTGTAGATATTATTTGTTCTTTACATGATTGTTGTAGTAACGCTAATGTTACTATTTGTCAATTAGACCTTTAATTTTTTAAGGTGTTTAACAGCTTATTCTAAAATATTTAGTATGCAATTACAACTTCTGCATTTTTATAAAAAGACGAGACTAGTTTCGACAACTTTAGCATACTTGAACTTGTTGCTACGCGGCTGAGCGCGAAAAGCACTCGCTTCATCAGACCGGTGAAACTGTGAACACCCATCAAGTCAATAGCGTATAGCCAAAAAATTATTAGAAGGTATATCATTCCTTTTTTTCTTTTATTAGTTATTTACAAAAAAATTAAAGAAACAATTAATGGACACAATGTACGCAGACTTAGGCCCTGAGATGACATACGAGAGTTTTCTTCAAAGTGAGTAATCGTAACACAACAACTTTTTTTTGTATTACGTAATTTTAAATCTTTCATATATTCAAGATATTAATAGAAATGATATGTAGTGAAGAAAAATTTTGATCTACATTAGATGCTGAACATAATTAACTTTAATTAAACATGGATTATATTGATCAAAATAGTATTGCAAATAACCATATATTTTGTATAGCGTGTAAAATATTAAAATGGTTACTGTGAGCTATCCTTACGAGGTAGACATATCCTCCTGGATTTTGTGTGTTTTTGTGTAGGTGATATTAGGATCTGAAATTCTGTACTTAATCATTTTTATACATTTTTATTTTTATATATCTCATAAGGCCAGTTTATATAGCCAGTGCTATCTAATGTAAATGCCCGAAAATCCATACTACGATCACATAACACTGCATCAATTTTTCTACGCAGGCCGGCATGATATCGGCGACTGGCGATGAACAGTTCGTCTATCGATGGTCACCATTGTTTTTGGATTGTACTGTACTTAGCATCAGGCATACTGCAGTCTCTTTGACGTGCTACGATACAAAAAAATACACAGACGCGAAAAGACTTGTTTTTTTTTTAATATTTATGGATATTTCGTTACATAAATAACCGACCTACCAATCAATATTGAAAAATGTATTAAAAACGTAGCGGACCAGACAACAAACTGCATCATCGGCTAATCAAAAGAAAAAATAAAAAACGTATCTATACAATATATTATTATCATCATATCACTAATTAACTCGAAGTCGGATATATCGAGCTGTCATCGCCATGTTGACTTGTTTTTCTGCAATCACCTCGAGCGATGGATGCTGTAATGTTTTACATAACCAGTTGTATGCTTGTAACTTGCGTTAATACGTAGGTGTTAAATATTTTCCGTTTTACTAACATATAATTACAAACTAGTTTAATGTTTGTTTTAAATTTAGTGTTTCCTAGCGAAAAGCAGTGATTAGGTTTACTCAGTATTAAGCTTTGCATACGTATATGTATGTAATATATATATTTTTTCTAATTATTGTTATTCTATTCTACAGACTCTTGGTCCGCACCTTTTTTATTTACATGTAGTATTTTAATAATAATAATAATTTATTTATTTATCAGACAGCAAGGGTCCACAAAAACAAAGAAATTTTGTATACGTAAAAATCGTATCCGTGAGCGTATTTTTTTATTAGTAATTTATTAAATATTAACTGTTCAATTATTATTAACTATTTTTGGCTTAATGACGTTATTGTTTTTATAGCGCTTGCATTTCCCTTCTTTATGGATTTCTTTATCTTCATTCTTTATCATGTATGTGATAGTAGAAGACGTTTTATCCCCTACTTGTTTTAGTTTATTACTGAATTGTTAAGATTTATGATTATGTCTTATGTAGGAGTATAATCCGTTCTTCGGATATTTTATGAGGTATTTTTTTTAAGTCGGTATTACTTTAATCTTTTTTCTCGAACTGATTACGCTATTGACCTAGCAAGGTCTTACCAGCTTCACTGGACTACCCTTATATTATGTGAAAATTATTTAGGCGCGTTGAGCGCGTTAATATTGATATATGCAGTTCTTTTTTTATATATCAAAGGAGGCAAATGAACTGGTGGGTCACATGATGTTAAGTGATCACCACCGTCCATAGACACTAGCGATATCAGGGACGTCGCAAGTGCGTTGCTAGCCTGTATATGGGAGAAGCGAGAGGGGAAGGAAAGGGAAAGCAGGAAAGAGGAAGGGACGTGGGCCTCCGGCTCTCTCACTGACCGAACGAAACACAACAATGCAAGCACTGTTACTTCACGTCGGTTATCTGTGTAAGAGGTGGTACTACCCCGGAGGAGCCGACCCATTCATGCTGAAACTAAAAATAGCTTCAGCGGGGCTCTACCACCTACAATTATTTCATACCTATAGTTCATTCGACGTTTAATTAATTAATAGACTTTATAAAATTTAAATAACTATTTACACTATAAGTAATTTAAAAAAAGAACACAGTTATCTCACTGTTTTGAATTTTCACTTCCATCGACATCGTAGTCCGGTGAAACTGTTAAGATCTTGCTAGGTCAATACCGTAGTCATATCGAAAAAACTTCCATCGATAGTCCTTATGCCTGCCTCTACTTTATTTTTTATTTCTTTTTGTTATAACAGTTACACTTCAGATCAAGTTAAGATATGACCGAGCAGACTGGGCTATAATATATTCGACAAACAGCTAAAATAGCGTATCTTTTTCAATTAAAGAATGGTAGTTAGTCAGACAAGCGTTAGGAAATGCCTCATCTAGCATATCTGTTAGATTAATAATAAATAATATTAGCTGATTGCACCTTTTTGGTTTGTATGCTGTATTGAGCATTAATTTAATTTAGCATTCCTTAACCAGACGAGATAAACTACAAATTTAGTATGCCCCAGCAGGCGAGGTCACGATTTCCGTGATCATTGTGGCCGTAAATATTAAGCTTCTTACTAGTAACTGGTTCATATAAGACTATAAGTCTTATACACTTCCCAGTGTGTTACAAAAAGGGTTTCAATGGATTTCCTTAAAACATTTTATTTATGACTAGTGTTTATTTAAATGTATCTAGTCAATTTAAAGGAGATCAGAGATACGTTTGATAGTTCTCTGTACACAGAACAATAAAAATCTTTCATTGTTTTAACCGTTGCAGGTTGTTTATTGAAACATGTTTCAGGTAACTTGTTATTTTAGATTAATGTGGCTATTTCTGGTTTAAAGAATTTCCTTTACATGCAACAGAGAGTGTAAATTTTATTTTGTATCTTATGTGTGTTGGAGCATGTTTCTTAGCTACACCTTGTTCACAATTCGAAAGCAGATATGAGTGTCTCGTCGTTTTAGCAATTGCCCTTAATTTATACTTCTATATCTATATTTAATATCATAAAGAGGTATAGTTTGTGAGTTTGTGACATTGGGAGCTTGTGACGTTGTAGGGGGTAATCTCAATAACTACTGGTCCGAATTAAAAAATATTTCATTGTTATATAGCTCATTTATCGAGAAAGGTTAGGTCATATATAATTACGCTAAAACCAATAGGATCGGAGCGCCAATGAAAAATGTTTCAAAATCGGGATATTTTTTTCTCTTCAAAGCTTCCGCTACGTTAGCCTCGTAGTAACTATTACTACGCGTACGAAGTCGCAGGCAGGGGCTAGTATCTTTTATAGTTGTAAAACTAGACGTATGATATATATTGTAATGTAAATCATCTTGGTATTGTGTAACCAAATTTAACTTTTGACTTTTTTATTCTTCTCGCTTATTAATTATATGTCCTATATTCTTCGCAGATGTAGCGACGAGTGCTGTTAGCGGCGCGCTTGTCGGAGTGCCTTTAACGTGGGAACCTTTCTATTGTGTTCTTCAGCAAGACAGGCAAATCCTCACAGCCTACACGAGTGAGGAGCTTGCTGTAAGTATTACCTATAATCGTGAAATTATAACATTAAAATGAAATAAACGGTGAAGTTTATTTGAAAATAGTAAATTTATTAAAATAATTATAATTCAGATAAAATTATAAACCTATATTAAATTTCTTACATTAGCAGGCTATGATTAAGGAATCGTTAATATAAAATATTAACTAATAAATGTTTGGTAATAAACTAAATTGTATCAATAAAATTGTCCGCAATAGTAATTACGCTATTAAAATGTTGATGGAAAAATAGTACGATCTAGTCTAATAGGCAGTCAACATGCGTCTACAAATAATGCTTTTATGATCACTATTTTTTTTTGTGATTTATGACAATGTCAACCAGTCTAAAACCGGATGCTACCATGTTGCGAAATTTGAAAGCAATTGAGCATGAAAATCATCCCATTCTAATATCCATACATAGCAGTGCATATTCATCATGTTTGATGGCTTTTAATTTATCAATCTGCACAACGAGCATTTCTTGTTTTATGACTTACATATGCGGTATTATTACAAAAAAGTTAAATACTTGTTGAATACTTGCATTAAAAGGTTACGTTTTAAGTAGTCCGGTGAAGCTGTTAAGACCTTGGTTGGTCAATAGCGTTGTCAGATCGATAAAAAGTTACGTTTTAAATGCACCGCGCTCGCTGAATATTCGCCATCTTGCTCTTTTGTCTCGTTTTGGTTAGGTTAGTTTATACTTGCGAAAAAAGTATAACGCGAACTTGCCTTGGGCAAGCGCGGTGCATTTAGTACGCAACCTTTTTAAAGCAAGTATTTTATACGTATTTAACTTTTTTTGTAATAACAGCGATGAACTATCATAGCTTTTGGGAGTCAGAATCATATGCTGACTAATATTAATGAAAGTCTTTCCTCTACAAGAGCATTTCAACACAAGTTATTAAAAAAAGGACTATGGATATTTACTTCTTTGAATTGGTAGCACTATTCACTATCGCTTGAGGTTAAAGGAAGGAAGACTATAAAAGATACTAAATCTTCTTGTTATAAATACAGAACTGTCTAATGTATCTGTTATCCAAAAAGTTTTTAAAATACACTACCATACCATACCATACCAGCTTTTTTTTTACGTGGGGAAATCCCTTATGGATATCCACCCTCCCGAGGGAGAGGATGGGTTAAGTCCAACTCGCACGGACTAAAACCCCACGGTGTACCAACAAACCGTGATGTTGGGGCGGCAAGGGATCGTTCTCTGCTATTCCCCTTGAATAGCCGCCCCAACGGTCCACCCGGCGGAAGGTTGCCGCCAGGCTCCTACGTATAGAGAGGCAGCTGGGTATACGCCAGCTGCCTCCGCTCGTCCGCCGGACCTGTGCAATGAAGGGATGAGCCCCCCGACTACATTTCCTCAGGTCCGACTACGGTGGCAGGAGGAGTTGGGCAAATCACCACCTCCTCCTGCCGGTCCTCCGTCGGCGAAGACGGCCACTGAGGGGTCCGCCTCGCGGGCCCTCTCCGCCGCTTCCTTTTGCGAGATGACTTCCTCGCAAAAGGAGGCCACTGCTCGCCACGCCTGCTCGCTGCCGAGCATGGACGAGACCACGCTCGGCAGCGACAAATTCTCTCCTACCACCGCCGCCAGAGTGCGGCGCTCTACCTCCCACGCAGCACACTCAGAGAGTGTGCTGCGCGGTATCTTTCTCAGCGCCGCACTCATGGCAGGCGGCGGTCTGCTCCCTGCGAGCGATCCGGTGCAGGTACCACCCGAATCAACCGTGCCCGGTCAGCACCTGAACCAACCTGAACGACAGGGAGCCCCAACCCCTCCCAATCCACTCCCGCAGGACTGGGCGGACGGGGTCGACGGTGTACGTCCCGAAGCGCGCGTCCGCCAGGTCCTGCATCCACCTCCCTATAGCCCTCTCCCGCAACTCCCGCCTTTTAACTTCTATTTCCCTGGGAGCCGGAGGCTCCCCATTACGCTTCCTCGCCGCCGTGAATTCGTACACGGCGACGAGCATCCCAGCTTCCAGCTCCCAGGGAAAGGAGCCGGCGAGCGTAAAGGCCGCCGCCGATGACACAATCCGGGCAGGATTGCCCTCAGTGCCACCGTACGTTGCGTACTGCGCAACGCGCGCACTTTGGTGGCACCGAGGGCATCAGACCAGACGGGCGCCTCGTAGGCGACCATCGCCCACACGACTCCCATGAAGAGTCGACGGCACCCGGCACCCGGCCCCTCAATATTGGGGAGCAACCGGTCGAGTGCCGCCGCCGCCCTGGCAATTCGCAGCCCGAGCCCCGCAAAGTGGGGCTCAAACAGCCAGCGCCCGTCCAGGGTGAGGCCCAAGTGTATAATGTGGGCACCCACCCTGATCCGGGCACCCTCCACCATAATGCGGGCCCCAGGTGGTGGCCCCTGCCGAGGCCCATGAAAGAATATGGCCTCGGTCTTCTCGAGGGTCATCCTGAGGCCCAACCTTCTTATGCGCCTGACCACGATGGTTGTGACCATCGTGGCCAGGCGCTCTAACTCTCTCCAGTCCTTTCCCCGGGCTACGACTAGGGTGTCCACCGCGTAGCAGATTAGGCGCGCTCCATACGGGAGCGCGCTGCGGAGCACCCAGTCGTAGCCCATGTTCCACAGGATCGGCCCCAGGACCGACCCCTGTGGAACGCCCCGCCTTGTAGCCCGGCGGAATAACATACCAGCTACAATGTGTTACAATATAATAATATATGTTAAAATATAATAATAATATAAAATATAATAAATAATAGTATTTCAAATTTCTTGTTATGTTAAGTAGCTCTTGCAGATTTGCTTTTGTCCAGAAGGAAGCTAATTATAGACTTGTATTACTACATATTAGAATTGAGGTTTTTACTGAACCACTATTAAAGACTACATAATGCTCTTCGCTTTTACCGTACTGTAAAATAAAAAACGTTAGAAAATAACGAACCGTCTTGCTTTATATAATATAGTTCTCGTTAAAAATAACGCCAATATAGATAGCTAATATAACTTTTCCTCATTACTCTGCAAAACGTGCACTTTGAGACTGTTGAATTTGGTTGTTAAAGCTCATTCGTTCCGCTTTTCTGATCACGTTAAAATGTTTTATTATCTCACATTTGATGCAGAACAAAATAGTTTTAGTATTACACGTTCGTTGTGTAATGAGAGTCATATTATTTAAAGTGATTATGTTCGGTTAATCTCTAGGTTCATCTCAGTAAACACAACATTTTTCGTTTTATTTTTAAATTTAAATTTGCAAAATTACCTTGTTATTTTGGAAATAAAATAATATCAAAAGAGTAAATTCTAGTCTTTGAAAAATTTGAGCAAATATAATATATTTTTAAATTATTGTGGAAATTACATAAAGTTCTTTTTCTTATAGGAAATACATTATTATCAATTAAATACTAATCAATTAAACTAAAGTAACTATATTAAAGTAGAGAAATGGGAAGATCTTGCTCTAAATAATTTTGTGTTCTGTTACTAGCAACAGTAAACTTTAAAATGCATCTATTTACATACAATTAGGGACCTAAAGCACATAAGAATATGAATAATAATAGAATTATATGTCCGAGCTGGGTTCAAAAGGATTGATTTAATTTTGACGAGGTTTTTACTAATCATTTAAATAAAATATTTTGACGAGGTTTTTAGTAATAATAATGATTTCCTGAATACTATCTAAGCTACATATGATTATGCTCTTCAGCACTTAATAGTAATGACAAAATTCCTATAAAAAATGAATTAAGATGAAACAGGAAACAAAAATCATTTTCACCCGAACGAAATCGAGGCCATCTATTAGTAACTTTGTAAATACATATTTTTTTCGATTATATTCCGAACAAAAAGTGTGTACTGTATAAGGGCAATTTTATCATATGCACCTTTAGGATTTCTCTATCGAAATCACTCTAATGTACTTGAATATACGTATCAAATAATTCCAGCTGGCTTAAGGAGGTCATCGTCACTTCGCCTGGTGTGGGGGCGGGCTACTTGAAAACACAATTTCTTGCTGTTTATTTTTTAACACGCAATACAGGTTTTACTCGGCCTTAGAAATTATTTTCACTTTCAAAACTATCTCTATATGTAATACAATGTAAGGCTATTATTTATTTTCGTGTTCCAATATGGAGTTTTAACATATTCAAAAATAGTTTTCTTATGTTAGAGAAATAAAAAAATAGTTTGTACAAGTTACAAAATAGCACTTCGAACTCATTGTTAAATTATTCATTTATGAAGGTTTAAAATTTGATTACTATTTTTTTATTGTTCTTTTATTCGATTAAGAAGTGACGGAATTGTTATCAAAATATCAAGTAAATACAATAAATACAATAAATACAATTAATGTTAGTAATAATTTATAATGCCCCATTTCATTGTTATAAATAGACGATTTACTTTTATTGAATGTTTTAAACTAGGAATATCGATTGATGATATTATATCTAATAATATCATTGAGGAACACCGTACTTTGATTCAGTTTGCTTGCACATGTAAATGTATATCTCTACGTGTGCTCTAAACTTATCTGAATATTGCAATGAGGAACTTATTACAGGCAAACGTACTTTCGATATGTAGATGGCACATTACTAACGGTATCTAACTATACTAAATTCCTATATTACATTTTGTTTAGTATTTAAATGTAATTCATTCTTAGGAAAATAACCATACTAATTCATGCATATTCATATATTATTTAATGATAGAATTAATAAAATGATATCTTTAGTAAAGTCGTCGCTTGATTTTCAAGGTTAATCATAAATACGGAATGAATAATTTAAGCCGTTATTGCTTAGAAGAAGCGCGCGGCTACCTCGTAGAACAACGCACTGCAGCTTTCTAATGTCACGAGTGTGTGCTTTTGGAGAAAATATTGTGAAGAAAGCATTGTATAGTCGAAGGGCGTTACTAAGCGCTGGCTTGTTATATTCAGTTACCAATTAAAATCAATGCAGTTTATGGGGGATATTTTTTGTTTGTTCGTGACTTGCGCATCTAATAAAAGACAGAATTTTGTATGTATCAAAATTAAGCGCACGTTATGAACACTTGAGGGATATTTTAAGAATAGGACGGACGAATTCAATTTTTAAGGATTACACGTTTACATTCTATGGTTGGCTTATAATATGTGCATATTCTATTGCGGCAGGATTTTGGATGGTTTGTTTGTTATCGCTAGATATGTTTCTTGTGAAATATTTGACATAATCTAATCTATACTACATCAAATGTGTAGAACTATTGTATATACACGTTGGAAATATTGGTCGAAAACTGATTGTTAGTGATATAACGAGTATAACATAACATATTATGATATCTTTGAGAACGTTGTTCGTCTGTTTGAAAATCTGAATCTTCGAAATTTTAGTTGTATTTCATGGGGATTCTATAAGTAACTTGAGCAAAGTTTATTGCAACATATTTTATCTCATTAGAATTTGATCACGGAAAAACGATATCTTTATAGTTAGTTTTCGAAGATGCTCAGTTTAGTTCAGTTCGTAGAAATGTTAAAGAGGTAGTTGAATTTCGCTAGTTGCGTATTGAGAACATGGAATTATGTGTTAGTTACTTTTGACATAATTTGCTCTCCGTTCATTTTATTCATATATTTTGTACTAGTGTAAGATGTAGCGGCACATCTAGTTATAAATAAGATATTTATTCGCTCATGATGTTATTAATACTTTAAAAGCTCCTTGGTTAGATTTTTATAGGCGTATCTTAAACGCTAAGTTATTGACCATATGTGCCAGTTACGGCGTATTGAGGTCGAGAAGGCTAGGCGCTTCGAAATGAAATGTACATAAAGTTCGTTTTATGACTATCTTTTTTTCTTGTTAAGCCCCAGGATATAACTATACTCATATAGTAGATAAATAACTATAATTTTACATTCAATCGAATTAAATATATAAAAAAGAAAGAAATTAATATAAATACTTCTAAGGAAAAAATGTTTCGTGTTTGTATGACTATCAACTACAGACTTAGCTTTTGCCTACTAATATTAGGTCTATCTAGTTAGAACTCTTGAGAGTTATTTCGAGGCTAGTCTTATTTGGAACGAGTACTAATGGAAGGAAATATAACCTATATGGCTCTATCCGTCTCCCGTTAATCAGTCGCAGGATGTCTTCAAACAAAGAGAACGGAAACTCGAAGTAACTGTGTTCCGCGTCTCATGAAGATGTATCACTATTTAGATTATTAGGTTACGTATGTACCTACTGGTTATTTTATTAATGTTGAATGATTTTATAATTTTATATTGGAAAATTAATATCTGGCTTAACAAGATACAATGATCTTTATTTTATTCATTAAAACAACTAGTGTTTGCTTAAAGAGGTTTCTCTATTTACGATTGTAGTAGGATTTAAAATGTACCTTAAGTATTTAAGTAAGAAATGTTGAAATATTCGTTGTTAAATTTAAACATAAAACTGCTCTGAACTCGATATTGTGACTAATATTTGTAAGTTGTTTCTTATGACGCATGTATCGCTGTAAAATATTTTCGACTGCAAAGATCTTACTTAAATTTCATATGTACAAATTTAATTTCTTTATTTTGTAATTTAAAATTTGCATTTATAAGAGTTAACAGAAGTTTTATTATCATAATAAATAGACATATTAATCTTCCATGAAACTTACTTATACAAGAACACATTAAAATGTTTTAATGAATTCAATATTACTCGAGTTAACACTCCTAACTGTTGAATAAAAAACTATAGACTGGCTATTACCATGGCAAAAACTGAAATGATATTTTGTTAAAAAAGATATCAAGATATAACAAATGCATTAATAATAACTAAACATAGATTTACATAATATAGTATACAAGACATAACATTTGAGAGACTTAATAAATCCCCAAAAAAATTAAGAGAAACTGAAACTGAATCGAACAAAAAAGCAAGATTATAAATGTATCTGTCATACTTACGAGTAATTTTATAGTTAATTTTTGCAATGAATATATATACAATTCCAAATAAAGTATGCTCTTTTCAGTAGTAATTTAAACCGTAACATAAATTATATAATAATAATTATTATTATTTATTTTTACACGCATCCGGACAGGCGTTCCCTGGGTTCTATGTGGAGAGAAAGGTAAGCTTTGGTGTGTTGTGTTTTTTTGACTTGCTGTATTACCTTTATCCTTATATTACGACGGCAACTTCAAATACATCTTTAATACACCCTATAGCTATATATCCTAATATTTTTTTCTAATGTTTTGGTGAAGTTTTTGATTACAAATTAAGTAATGTCTTATTATTCATTCATTTATTAAACGTTAGAACCTTTTGCTTGTAATATTTTCTTGTCTATAAGTAATCCATTTAGTTCAGGTTATTAACACCACGTTTGTTATTAATACTTGTCCTAATTTTATGCGAGGCTTGATAGTGATGTGTTCTCTGGTTTTAAAACTAAATAAGACCACATTGGGTGATGTCATTGACGATGTAAAATAAAAAATCTTTGTGCGCGACGACCCGTAGCACAACGGCCAAATATTTTTAGCATGGTTTAAGAACATATGCGTTATTAGCACACGAACAAAGAAATAACATTTCGTTAATGATAATTCCTTATATTCATGTAGGTAATAAATTATTTCATGCGACGGTTTATTTTTTTATTAATATTATTCTTTAGCAGAGGTGGATTATTATGACGTGTACTAATGAAATACATAATTACTACGCAATGTATAACAAACTATTGAAGACACATTTTTCTGTTGTTGAGTATCTGTTATCATTATTATGGTAATGGTTGGCCGATGTGCAAGTAAGAATACTTCATGTTGCTCGCACTCGTTACAAACTATTATGTAGATACTTCTCATTTCATTATCATTTTTACAAATGACAATATAAAACAACAAAATAATATACTTAACAGCTAAATAGCTGAGGACAGTATGCTACTACAATTATAAAATAACGTGTGTTATTCGTTTTTGATATACAACCTTTGTGGCTAACTCTATAATATATATTCTTTAGTGCCGATCGTCGTCCATATGAAAGCGGTAGTGTTATATTTTTGGGTCTTTATATAAATGTCTTAATGTATTTAAAAAAAAAATGCTTTAATAAAAATTGCCTATTTTTAGGTTATACTAAAAATGTAGTATAAACCATAAAATTAGGTACATTTTGATTTAGACTATAAAATTACAATATAGCTAATAGTGTATTGGAAGGACGGAGCTTAGTGATATTTATAGCACATTATAGCGTCAAATTGATGGAGTCCGTAGACTCTTAGTAAGTTCAGAGAGTTTATTTATAGACGGTCTTTTTAAACGCATAGAATAATATTTTATTATATAGGTTGTTCTATTAAAGCAAATGGAACTTTATCTTTAATACAAATATGTCTATCAATTGTTGTATTAATAAAAACACCCTTATTCAATTATCATATTTTCTTGATTAATGTTCTGTATTCCCTTATTAATCATACATTTGTTCAATTCGTATAACTTATTTGAAGAAATCAGACAAAAGTAAATTAAGATTTGATTTGTTTTAGCAGAAGATAAGTAATTAATAACGAAATTGCATGTTTTTTATTTATTAGTGTGATACTTCGATGATATAATTTTGAGCGGGGCTGTAAAATAATTATTTTCGTTACCATATTTAATATCGTGGGCTGTGTCAGATATAATAAACATCTTTATGATCGATGACCAATAGTTCAAAAAGGTCAAGAACAGACGGTGGTGAGTCAGCGCGTAATACCACAGTGTAATTAAATATGGTGGGTAAGAGAAACCCACGCAGGTCGCATTACCTAATACGACTTAAAGGCAATGTTCGACAACTCTTCATATTAATTTTATATCTTGAGTACCAAATTATTTTTATTATCTTGTATAGAAAGAATAATGCTTCATTGAATTGTAATTGTTAGATTCAATATTGGTAAATATATACTATGGTCTTGTTCTTATAAGTGTATCAGTTTTTCCATTAAGATGTTCATAAAGCCCCATTGTATAATACATTATGCGGTATAGACTTTCTCCATATATTGAGAAGAGTGTAAGCCATAACTCAGTACAGTCATATACCATACAGGGAATTGTAAGGATTCGATAAGAAATCAGTGATTGTTTAAGAAATTTACAAAGGTAACTGTATTGTATTTTTGTATTTTATCTATTCCTTAAGGATTGAGGAGGATTATCTAATCTCTCCTAAATATATACAATATTTAGATAGCTCTAAAATGTTGACACATTTTGTATATTCAATATGTAGATTGAGTTCAATATAATTTTCCTTTAAAAAATGCTTCTAGTCTATTAAACTTATATTACAAAAAAGTTAAATACGTATTGAATACTTACTTTAAAAAGGTTTTGTTTTAAATGCACCGCGCTCGCCCAAGGCAAGTTCGCGTTATTCTTTTTTCGCAAGTATAACCTAACCAAACCAAAGCGAGACAAAAGAGCAAGATGGCGAACATCAGCGAGCGCGGTGCATCGAAAACGAAACCTTTGTAAAACAACTATTCAATACGTATTTAACTTTTTTGTAATAACACCGAAAATATATAGAAAATAATATAGTAAAATGGTCATATAGTATTTAGTTGTTTGTAACTAAAACTATGTAATTACGAGTGCACGTAGAGATCACACATTTAACTAACGGTACTCTCCGGGAACAATCGATGTGTCAATTGCATAGTTAAGCGCACGTGTACATTATGCAATAAGTATTCCTCTTCTCTCCGCATCCTGTTTTCGTTTTATGTCCGTCTATTTACAAAACCGATCGACGTGGACGATCAATCTTGCTTGTCAAACGGAATTGAAGACTCGTGGTTAGCGTTTCTAGCGCGTGTGACAGTTTACAGGCATCTGTTAATATAATGCGCTTTCGGTTTTATTACCTACAGGAAGCTGCTGGCGATTTCGTTTGCTTTTGTGTATTAAGAAAAAACTTTTGCTCGCCGATTCGCTCGCAATAATGTTTTTTTTTTCTCGAACTGACTACGCTATTGGCCTTAATTCTTTGGCCTTTACAGCTTCACCGGATTACACACTCGCAATAATGTAGATATGATCTATCCCTTTAACAATAAGTAACAGTACATTTTTCCGGAATGAAATATATACTATCTCCTATGTATGCCTGACAACGTGTACGCAAAACTTCATTGTAATCGGTTAAGAATTTAAGCTGTGAAAGCGTAACAAAAAAACAAATTCACTTTCGCGCTTATAATATTAATATAGATTATATTTGCACCGAAACCTAATTCTTTTTCTAAAATACAAGTAGCGTAACTTACTCCTTTTAAAATCTACTATTTATTAGTGAAAGCCTTGTCGATGTTGGTCCACTAGTTTTGGACAGTAGCCAAACCAAACACATAGACAGACAAATAAAAATTGTTTTTGCCATAAGTTCCGTATTCCGTACTTGCTTGTATTACTCATCTATTATTTATTTACTAAAAAGTGTGTTTTGTACTATTTGTAATAAACAGTGTAGTACTACAAAATGAAATTTCAGCGAATTGTGTGTGTTTTTGTGTAATTATTATTAAAAAAATATTAATTGAATTAATTAAGAATTATTTTGGGTTATCGCTAACACGCAGTGGAAGCTCTCAAGAGGAAAAAAACTCCGATTTTTAAACATTCCATTGATGCTCCGCTCGTATTGGCCTTAGCGTGATGCTATAACTTTCCTCGATAAATGTATTATAATAACACTGAAAGAATTTTTCAAATCGAATCAGTAGTTCATGAGATTACCCCCTACAACGTCACAAACGCACAAACTTTACCTTCTTATAATATTAGTATAGATTAAACATTGTATGATATTTTCTATGTGACCTTATTTCCTTTGAATAAATCGCACTTCAACTTTTAAAAACACCGGCAATCCTTGACCACTTCGACATGGAGTTTAATAAATGCAGTAAATTACTCGACGTATACTAAATATTAATGTAATTAAATAAACATAATATTAAAGTTATAATATTTTTATTATAAGTAAGAAGAAAATTTGCATAACATACTCCCTGCCAAGTCGCTGCAAAAAGTTTGAATTAAATGCTAGGTGTTAAAAGCAGGTGGAAAAAAACATTGGTAGGTAGGTAGGTATGTTTATAAGAGGGCTTGGTATTAACAATATTGAAGTAGTGTCATTCAGGTCGTCACTTAGCAACTGCTCTAAATGTCGACTGATTGCATACGCTTTATAATGATGTGTTACATTTAGCGGGTAAGTCCATGTTCTTGTAATCTATTAAGATAAATAAGACTGAGCTAATCTCAGACAAGGTTAAACCGATTTTGACGTAATTTTAAACGCATATATAGGACTTTTAAGAGTAATCATAAAAGGGTTATTGGGGTTAGTTTAAAAAAGAAATGAAAAAAGTGTGTAGTTCACATGCAGAACTTTTCAAAAAGAAAGCGAGTAGAGCGTATGTCTTACTTTTTTTTCTCGAACAGACTACGCTATTGACTTAGCAAGGTCTTAACAGCTTCACCGAACTACGGCCATATATCTCACTATTCTCCAATACCCGACAGCGAGCACGACACTACTAAAGTTTCTAAACAGAATCTGTAAACCCTTCCATAAGAAGTTGTAGTTTAAAAACAAAATATAGCCAAATTAAGTTCAGACAAACACGTAATTCGTATGAAACATGATACATATAATACTCAGCAGCTATTATTTATTTATATGTTGCTTACCTTGTAGCATAAATCTATTTGGTTAAAGAAGAACAGTTAAAACTAATTCAATTAAGGCAATTCATCCATGATGAATCTGGTTGCTTTTAAGAATGCAAAAATAACTAAATATGTTTTTGGATCTACTTGGACTTACAATTTTTCAATGAATAACGATATGTTTAAATTGTTAGGATTTAAAAACAAGCTCAAATAGTATAGATATCCATATTTAATTAAGTGCCATTTTTCAGTTATATATCACATTTATATGAAAACAGGGTCCAAGCTCAAGAACTATGGAATAAAATATCCGTATAAATTTTAATCATTTATCTTCATTCGTACGATTTTTAAAACGACTTTAAACAGTCAATAGAAGTTTCATCATATGTTTAATTAAACATGGTTTCTTAGAAATGTAAGAATAACTAAACGCTAGAGAACGTGTGTGTAGAATGCATTGTCCCACTTTTTAGTGAGATGCTGATAACCCTTTGGGTGTAACAAAGGACTGGAACGATTGCGTATGTACTAAAATCTCGCTTTTCGCATCTGTTAGTTATAACCCTTGTCCGGCGTATCCCTTTCTGTTAGAACAATGGAGCGGGGTGATCGAGGTCAACACATCGTCAGCCACACATAAAAATACCAATAAAGGCAGCGCATGACGCACTGTCGAGATAAAAATACAACGTTATTTTATAGGGTGGGGAAATATAAACATTGTTTTAACCTATTTTACATATTGTTTTATGGATATATAATATAATGTATACATATACAAATGTAATGTTTGATTTTTTATAAAGTACTCTTCTGTTTATAATTTAGTACCGTTTATGAAAAAATATATGTGATACAAGCGATACAATTGTCACTAGCTTATATTTATAGCTTATTATTTTAACCTGCTTCGCTGTGCACATGTAAGAAAAACGTGACATTTAAATTCAACAAAAAAAAGGTAAATCCAATCAATGGAATTGAAAAAATATGACAAAAGCATCTTTGAAATATTCCGAATAAAATGATTTTAGCCCTATGCCGATACTTTCTGTAGTTTTTGCGTGATTGTGTGACCAGTGATCGAGCTTCAAAGGGAACTATATTTTTATCATGTATATACAAGAAAAAAAGACAAATAAATAAGACTAAAGTTTGTATCTGTGAATTTGAATTCAATCCCTAAACATAATCTTTGTTAATCGCTCGTTATCTATACTTATATTATAAAGGAGTAAAGTTTGTAATGTTGTAAGGGATAATCTCAGGAACTACTGGTCCGATTTGAAAAATACTTTCAATGTTATTTATATAGGTCATTTATCGAGGATGGTTATAGGCTATAATCATCGCGCTAAGACCAATAAAAGGGGAGCAACAAT
>JACEII010000024.1:352098-385439 GCA_014332785.1 Antheraea mylitta
CGTATCTGCTGGCTTTGGTTATATAAAGTGCTTTCTTTATCCGATCTATAGTACAGAAGAATGGCTGTGATAAACAAAGATAATTAAGTAGTCCGGTGAAGCTGTTAAGACCTTGCTGGGTCAATAGCGTAGTCATTTCGAAAAAAAAACAAAGATAATTACACGAAACCGAACTGAGCTGATTCGGTATTCACCCCGAAGTGTCAAATCAAAAGTCGGGTACGCTAATGTTAGTTGTTGGTGTTTAGTGTAAACTAAATTTAGACTATTTTATTATTCGTAAAGTATAGATAACTTATTATGACTGTTAACGATAGTAGATACGTAGACATATCGAGTGACAAAAGTTGCGCAGTGTCACGCTTGTATTATTTTTCCGTTCACATGGTTCTCGTCATGCCTATAAGGTCGAGATACCTTGGATTCTTTCATTCACGTGTGAGAGATCTTGAGATATGTATCACTTATGACATACTTTTACAAAAATCTTGTTTTCTTTTCTTAATTTTTTATTCGCTCTTGAAGAGTCATTATTTACTTATTGTCTATATTATAATTGTGTTTATAGTTTTATATTATCTGTCTTACAAAATTACTCCATTTGAAAAAAATACCAACGAGTAAATAAAAAATGTATAAAATATAGTTATAAACCCTGAAGTTGTGTATGTTATGAATATTGTTTAAATTGAATGTGGGAAGTTCAAAATGAACAATTTTCTTCTGTTATCGAATGTTTTGGTTTTGTGGTTTTTCTACTAAATTATTCTTGTAATATTAAGCTTCGCTCGCGTTATTTTTTCTGTATATCATTCTTGTATATCATAGGAGACAAACGAACAGGTGGGTCATCTGATGTTAAGTGATCAGTAAAAATTAATATAGTTTTGACTCATTCCTCAGGAACAATAGTTTTTCTCTCCGTGAAAGGTAACTTAGACTCTTTTCTGTACCCTTTACAAAATGTATGCAAGATTTAATTATATCTATAGAAAAATTAAAGCGTGAAAGCCTAACAAAAAAATAAATTAACTCATATTCACATTTACAATATTAGTTAGGATTTCAACGTTATTAGGCCCTATTAAATATTTTAGTAATATTTTACTGTTAATAAATACAGCAATAGACAAATCAAATGTCGTAAAGTTCCGAAATAAAGCACATTTTATAAATAGAAGTGTCAATGAACATATTTACATATATAGTTGCATAGTAATTTGTAAACAAACGGTACTAAATCAAGTGACAGCTCCTGCTTGGGCCGTCTGCGTCCCTTCGCTAAGTAGGTAAGAAGATCTTGAACGTTGAAAGGAGTCCGTAAAAGGCCTCGATCCGATACTTACGCTTGCAAGCTGTCGGTATAGCGCAATAAAGTTCCCACGACAACCGGCCGGCCGACTTAACTAACTATAGTGTGTGTATTTTTATTCTTATTATTCTGAATAAAAACTTTGTATTACCAAACGACAAAAGTATTTTTTTAAATATTATATTCGGTTTCATTTATACTAATACATAATTGATTAAATCAAGAACAAACTACAAAGAAGGTTTAGAATGGAAATTTTAGGTACTTATAATTTTTTGATTTGAATCTTAAGGGGTATAAAGTTTTTATCATCTTAACTTTTAAGAAGTGTGCTTCTGGGTTTTTAGTTTATTCTTTACGAGCACCTATACTAACCTAATTTGTACAAAAAAAAAGGAAAAAGTATCGTAAATGGCGCAGTGGTTTAAGCCTTTGTTTAACTAGTGCGCCTGTACTGTTATGGATGCGAATCCCTATGGGACAAAAATGTATGTGATCCATAAATAATTGGTCTCAGTCTGTGTGTATTTAGTGTTCATTAATTGAATGATTTCGAGGTCCACCGTGACACCGGGCGCTTGATCTCTTGAGCGAGAGTTGTCTATTATAAAAACAACAAAAGTGTTAAGTATATTTTAATTGGAGAATCATCACTTAAGTATAATAGTTATGATGTTGTGGGTGTCCTTACGGCTGGACGCGACAAAGCTGTATTTAAAGAACAAAAAGTAAGTGTGAATATTTTTGAGGCGAAGCACACACTTCGTTTAATGCCATCAAGGACGAGTACATTTGCTTCGAGCAATAAAGTTAATTAGAAGAATCGTTAATTTGAATGACCCCTTATCTCTTATGAAGCAAAATTAGTACAACCCGTTAAGGTATAATTATATATTTCGTTTGGGTCAATTTAAATACCTATTGATAATATAAGTAGGGTGCTTTAAGTGTAAATATTTAAATATAATCTACAAACGCAGAGCATTATAAATCGGGCTCTGATTAAAGGGAATGTCAAATTTTTGTTACAAAAAACATATTGTATCTAATTCGACATTCCTCTTTCTCTTTATTGCATTATGTTTTTTAACTCATCCTTTGTCGATTACTAAACGCATCCTAAATTGATTCTTGAGAGTGTGTGTTGTCTACTATGTTTCCCTAACCTGTAAACTGTAAAACTTCGGTTATTTAGTTAAAGTTATGAAATAATTGGTTTGTTGGCAAGTCAAGTTTTAATAAAGCTGTTTGAATTTGCACGTTCAATTCTGTATAAGGGTATTGACAAATTCACCTGGTTTCGTTAAGACCCTTTAGTCGCTTAGATACGTTTGAAATATTTAAAGCGATTCAGTTGTTCAGATGATTCATTTTGTCAACAACTACAGCTGCAGTATATCGTATTTGTAAATGCGGGTCGTATCTTTAAAAGGCGAGTGGTTTTATCGAAAACCAGCGCCGGCAAATATGGGAAGGGAATAAATTGATATTCATTTGAATCAGATTACATTCTTTTGTATATAAATTGCTTTTGTCCAAATTGTTCTAAAAAATGTATTCATAGTATAATCTTGTAAGTTATATTGAATGCTGATTTTGTTAGCTTCGCTAGCGTTAATGTAAATTTGACCGATCTTCAGAATAGTATTTTTTTTTCGGGATAAAATATACACTATGCCCTCTTCTGTACAACGCGTATACAAAATTACGTAATGATCGTCATGAAAATGTAACAAACAAACTAAAGTCACATTTATAATATTATGGTAAAGAACTAAAGATTGTAAGTAGCAAGTTTTTAATTTTAATTAAAATCTCGTTCAGGTAAACAACAACAATGGAGAGTATAGCACAAGAAGTTTACCTCGTGTCCGGCTGGATACCGGACCGCAGACAGGAAATGCAGGCGTAAGACTACGATGTTGGGCTGCACCGCCTTCTATTACGGAGGAAGAAGTAGAAGACGAGATTGAAGAGGACACCGTTTCGTTGCGCGCAGTACCTGTACAAGGTAAGGAGTGATGAAATAAAATTGTAATTGTATATATAGAATGCCTCTTCACTTACTTTACTGCTCGAAAATTCGGCTAAGTTACACAAGTCGATCCTAAGACACCAAATATTTGATGTATAAAGTTTTGTTTTTATCTAAATTATTAATTATTAAAATCCAGTACGTGGGTAAATATCATTTGCTTAAACTGGCGATTCCAAAATATCTAGTTCTACTGCCATCTAGCGACAAGTAGCGCAATCACGTCATCTTAAAATGTAGTGTTAAACGCAATTGTTGCTAGATGGTGCGATATACATTTAGTTGTGGTGATGATATATAGATGGTGTTGTTAACATCAAAGAATTCTCAGTATAAACAATCTACACGGCGTCATAAATTAAATAAGAAAAAGAAGAAGGATTATGTTAATCCGTAACTTTCGTTATATTTAACGTGGTATACTTTTAATAATAATAGTTATTCAACTGAACAGTATTTAATCTTTAGAATTGGATTTTGTATTAATAATTATATGAATGTAATTTTAATGACACGCGTACCGTATTGTTTTTTTTTTTCATACCTACATAATGTGAAATATATGGGTACTTAATAAGAATGTTTCGCTCAAAAAAGTTTACAGTCTTTCACATACATCAAAGTTACATATTATCCCACTTTAGCTCGATAAAGCGACTACATTGGATAAGCGTAATACTCTCTAAAATCATAAACAGAAGTTATCAACAAGCAGTGAAAAAACGCGATGAAAGTAGTATATAAATTTAATAATACAAGTTTCACCTAATTAAACACGCTTAAGCACTAAATTATGTGTCATTAGTCGCAGCGCACGAACGGGACCGATAAACGTCGCCAGCTTACAAGCGTACGCCACAACCATGACGCGACCGAGCATCCGCCCGGCACCAATCGATTACATGAGTTCTATGCCTCTGCATACTTCAGAATTATTTTTTAAACTGAGCTCACCGGAGATTAGATACCGTCGGACAATACTTTTTTCTAAAAACGGTAGAAACTCAAAGTTATAGTTAGGAATGCGGCATGACGCTTCTATTTTTCGTTGGTATTTGTCACTAGGTGATTTCGCTGTTTACAAAGTTTACTAATATATAACAATAGAAATGCTAACGGCTTCTGATGCTTTCGCTATTATTGGTTGCAGCTGTTGTTTAATAAATAGATGAGTTAAAAAACGGTAATTGTAAAATTGTAATCGGTAATTGTAAAAAACAGTTACGAATTTTCAAGAGAATCCTTGGAGTAATTGCAAAAGTTGAAATGTTTCAGCGCCATCTAGTATCGAATACTGAAAATTGACAGTATAAACATCTCTATTAAATAAATAATATTTAAATTTCCTAACTTTCATGGTAATCGGTTAAATGTTATTACAGTTTATTAATCTTAAATATATCAGCAACTTAATTGTCCTAACTAATATCGTAAATTCTAATGCAAGTTTCTTTGTTTGGTAATATTTCACGTACGAACCTGGAGTATGGTATCTATCATCCTCACAAAAATTTATTGTTCCCGAGAAGGAAGATTAAATCTACATTAATGTGCAGGAAGCCGCTGACAAAAGCTTATACCATATAATAAAGAAGCAAAGGTCTCGATCTAATAAAACACATTTCCCAGCAGTCCAGTGAAGCTGTTAAGACCTTGCCAGGTCAATAGCGTAGTCAGTTCGAGAAAAAAAAAAACTAGCAAAAAATACACAATAATGAAGGAAATCCTTGGTAAAGTAGAATTTCATGTTCAACCCGATGAGACAGAAATAGTAATATTGTTTAACGATGTCTGTATGTCAATGGAGTTTCGAGAATTTCCTACTGAACTATGATTTCATTTCGCAACATAACGATTTATAATGATCGAATGATAATATCACGTTTTAATTACATCGTTAACGGGTCTATCAAAATTGACGAATTATATCTAATATTGAATATAGAAATTAGTGTATTTGAATCAATTTATACTAAGTTATGAATATTCAAAGCTTTTTTATTTTATCAAGACGCAGATAGATATCAAATTCACAAAATCTTAAGCGATCATTGCGGTATGTAGCTCTTTACAACATTAAAAAGACTGGAGTACTGTGTAACTCGTATGTCCGTGCATATCTCCAACCGTTGAAACCGAAATATAACATAAGTAGATGTGACGATGGCCAACCAAAGGTATCGTTCAGTAAGCAAAATATGAATTTTCATCATCATTTCAATTTATGACAGTTTACATTACAATATAGATTAAATTAGCAATTAAATTAAAAAAGTCATCTTATGATTCACTAAATCATTATGAAATTGTATTAGAAAAATCGACAGTAGAATTGCGATACGAGGGGTTGTAAACGGCAACGCCTCTTCGTTCTCGACGTAAGTGATCTAAAATGGGCACAATTAGGGCCGGCAGTTTTTAATTGACATCGCTCCCTCGATCCGTGTCCGGTGCACGGTGCCTCACTAAATATCAATCACCTCGAGCTTTAATGAGCGAAAGCGTGATGGGTGAGTTTTATAGGAAAATTATATACAAATTAACATTGCCGTCTTTTGAAATTTATACGTAAAACATTTGACGAATTTTGATAAAAATAGGGTGAGTTTTATAGGAAAATTATATACAAATTAAAATTTCCGTCTTATGAAATTTATGCGTAAAACATTGGACTAATTTTGATAAAAATAACTCGCATACTTATATGATAATATGAAGAACTTTACATACATATTCTGTTCTAAAATGTCGTACTGATTATATTAGGGCTGTAGTAAAATTACATATTTTATTTAATTAAAAAGATTTAGATATACGAGTGTATATCTAAAGGCTGGCAATGTCTCTTTGTCTGGGGCAATATAACAGTACAGCAGGCGATGGTCGGATATGTAGAATTCTAAATCAATGGCAATCACCGCTAATGGATTTCAATATGTATCATATCATTGTATAAAATAAAACCTAGGTATTCCCACAGGGTACGTTATATGATATGCTTTGATAGAATTACTACTACCTTCATAATTCCCAAGTCAATACACAACAACATGCCCGTGCTACGGAGCCAATGTTACGTTCAACTGTAGTCGATACAACTATTATGATTTTATTTTCTTTTCTCTGATTACACTAATATAAAACCTGTTGATATCATTAAATATTATTTCGAAACGGGTTTTTTTATATCATTTAAGAGGCAATCGAACATGCGGGTCACCTGTTGTTAAGTGATCACCACCGTCCATAGACACTAGCAACCTCAGAGGAGTCGCAAGTGCGTTGTTTGGGGGAATGGAGAGAAAAGGAGAGGAGAAAGGAGAGGAGAGGGGAGGGGAGATGGGTCTCCGGCGTTCTCACTGACCGAACGAAACGCAACAATGCAAGCACTGTTACTTTACGTCGGTTTTCTGTGAGAGGGTGGTACTACCCCGGGCGAGCCGACCCATTCATACTGAAACCAATAATAGCTTCAGCGTGGCTCTACCACCAAACAATAGTAGGGAGGGAACCACTTATCTGGAATACGATTTCACATCTCTTCCATAAAATGATAAGAATTTACGAACTTCTTTGTTCGTGTGAATATATTAATTACATATATATTTTTATTTCGAATGAGAGTTATTAAATAAAGATTCTTTATCTTGTGTTAATTTCCCTTTTTATAATGTATAACTTATAGTAATCTGAATGACTGAGATTTAGTAGCTATTATGTAAGACTACAACAATCTAAAAGATTTTTTTTTCCTTTTCAATTGGGCAGAATACTAAGGTATTAGAAGCGCTCAATAAACACGATCGTTTGAAATCTAAATTTTGCAATCGACTCCAGGCAGTAATCTGATATTTCAAATTACACCAGTTCTAAGCTTTGGTGTTATTTATCACATCCTTAATGGGGCGCGAAGTGTTTAAAGAAATATTATCTAGTTAACCTGACTACGGGCTTCACAAACTCTGCCACAAAGAAAACACACGAGTCGACGTGTCCGAAATAGAGATCGTTGATGGTTCGTAACCGAAAGTAAAAATCTAATTTGGTACCAAGAAAGTTTACTTTTTTTTTCGTTTTTAACAACTATTTTTAAGATTTTTATTAAGTCCATTTTAACAAATTTCATGAGACAGAAATATTTATGAGCGTAAAACGCCCGACTTTTTGTTACATTATTAGATTTTTCTTGTTACAAAATATTCTTTTAGATAATTATTTCGCAATTGTATGGAAAGAAAAACACTGTGACGACACTATAGTATGGTGGTAGTGCTTTTTAAATCTCTCCTTGGTTAACTACCACGCTGAAGTGGAAAATCTTTCGGCAAACACTTATGGATGTGTTCCTCCTTCTCTAGGCTTAGAATACTCACTACACATGGCAACATTATTATGTAGTGTCAGTGAGATTGTTGGTTAGAAGTCGTGGTGGTCTGGTGGTTTGACCGATGGAAACTTATAGTAAATAGTATATATATATATAGATTCGAACCTTTTTTTTATATTATAAGAGGCAAACGAACGGCCGGGTCACCTGATGTTGTGATTACTGCCATAGACACTAGCAACACTAGGGGAGTCGCAAGAGCGTTGCCCGGCCCGTTTTAGAAGGAATGTGGAAAGGGGGAGAGAGGAGAGGAGAGGGCAAGGGATGTGGGTCTCCGGTGCTCTCACTGACCGAACGAAACGCAACAACGCAAGCACTTTTACTTCACGTCGGTTTTCTGTGTAGGGTCTGTGTTTCTGTAGGGTGGTAATACCCCGGGCGAGTCGACTCATTTATGTTGAAACCAGTAATAGCTTCAGCGTGGATTTACCACCTACAAACCACGACAAGTACCGATGAATTTTTCAGAATTCGTGTACATTTACTAATTTAACTTGGTAACACTTGAATTGGTAATACAGTGAAAGAAAACTTTGTGAGGAAACCTGTGAAATATTCTTGTAGAGCTAATGTATGTGGGAAAATATAGAACTGCCGATTTCTCGAGAGTTTGAAATCGCCAATACGTCGTGGGCTGACGTGGTGATTTGCTCATACCCTCTTTCGGGAAGAGGCCTATGACCCTACAGTGGCTCTCTTACAGGCTGATGATGATGATAAGATTGTAACCTTTTTTGTTGCTTTCTGTAAAACCATAAGAATTAAGATCTTGTGAGATCTGAAATATGAAATCGAGGTTAACTTTATTTTTTAACGAGTTTAAACTAATATAACAGATAACTCTTTCGTCACGAGGTAATTTGTGTCTCTTTCGTATTCTTTTTTTAGTTTATAAACTTATTAGCTGATGATCGATGTAGGAAGGAAAATACTAATTATTTTAGTCTAGTTTAAAATAGTAATGATTTATTACTTATTAAAACTGCGGTATCGAGTTTATAAAAATGCTGTCCATTTTTTCTGTGCGTTCAGTTAATCTGTAGCCATAATTGTAGTGCGTTTCAATGAATAGAACTTTGTGCTATAAATTAATACTTTTAGCAACTGTGTGCGACTCCTACACATTAATTACATATAATGATTATAATAATACATAGCTTACGTGACTATTTTCTCAATGCGGACGATAATGCTGCTTTCAAATTGACTTGTAGAGGCACATAGAAAAGTGCTTTCAAAGAAATTGGATGACGCCTTTAAGTATAATTTTAACTGAAATATTTTTTAAATAGGGCAGCAGTAGTAGCTTTTTACAATAACACTAGTTGATGTCTGTTTGTTTTACTGTACGCAGTTTGTTTAGGTATTTTTTTGCAGACATCAGGCTATCTCTAGACAAAATAGCATTGTGAACGATTCAGAGGTGTTTAATCGTGAAAAGGTATCAATCAGACAGACAAAAGAATACAAGTTTACGTCGTTATGTTATATGCTTTTGCTTACTTGTAAAAGATAATCTTTCTTCCGTGGATAATATCATTGGAAATGAAAGACGCATGAGTTGTCATTGTTTTAATGTTATTATGATTAACAAGCATGGTTTTTAATCTTCCGTGTATTCTAAGATCTCCATTGACTCGAATATTATTTGTTCCTTCCTGTCGCTTATATAATTATTATAAATTGTTTCATATCCCTTGTTATAACCGCTAAAATTTGAGTTACAATAATTACTTAGAACATTTTTGTGATAGATTTTATTAATTGTCAACATTAAAATCTATATGTTTATAGAAATAAATAAAAATATAGCATTTGTACTAAATCTCGAAATATTACTTTTTCTAAGCTCACACGTGTATATGAGTCACCAAAATATTTAAATAATGTTTAAGTACCTGTCTGTCTAAGCAAATCTCCAGAATTCATTAACGGATTTTGACCAGATCAACACTACTAAACAAATGAATAATTGATAGAAGTATCATAATATGGGTTCCACGACATCGATGGTGGAAACGTAATTTACTAATTAGACATTGGAAGTCGTTACTCGTTAGTAAATCAGCCCTTTTATCGTCGATACTACTAACTTATATATTTATATTGTGACATGTATTCTTTAATAATTAAAGTTACACAAATATCATTTTCAGCATTTTTCCATTTTACTTACAAATAGGAAGGAAAAAATTATTTAAAATCTAATTTTGTTTAAGACAATAACGAAGTTAGATTAATAATGTTCGTGATATATTTTGTCTTCATATAGAGGGATTTTTAACCCTTGAAAGCTTTTTTATATGATCCCGACACGAACAGTGTAGACAAAATGTGATATGTACAAGGTACAAGCATAGAAACGATGAATTTTCCTTGATAAATGGCATCATCAAGCTCGTCTATAAATACCGTCGCTAAAATTAGTAGCAAACTGCACATACACTGCTGAAACGTGACGCAATTATACAAGGTTAAGTTATATATATTATTTGGTACCCATATTTTGTACAGATCACACATCATATTAAATTTTCATCACTACGTCTTCCATTATATTGAATTAAACACTAGTGGCAAATTTCTTTGTTGTGGTGACTCAGAAGAATTTATAGGAAGTTAAAACGGTTTTGGGTTACACACCGATTGTTCTAGCGAGCGGTGACATTCAACCTGAATACTAAACGAATCATATTCGATATAACATATTCTAGGAGATTTGTACTTATTTGTCTTAGAAGTTATAATACTCATTAGGTGGATATTGAAAGGAAGATAGGAAATGACATACTTCTGGATAAATAGAATAATCTAAAAATACTTGTATGATTCTACAGGGTTGAATTTCCAAAAATTCGTTCTTACATGCAAATTTTAACGGTCCTATTCCCAGGTGGTTTGTTTCGTGCATTTTATATATGTATATGAAATACAGATGATTCACAATTGTTGTAATATGGCCTTAATTATTATTATTACAAATATATTAATAAATATTTTATCGGTTTCCGTAGCAGGGGAAATCTTGCGAGTTGAATTTGCACGGAAATCCCTATTGAAATCCGTCAATGTATTTAACAGGAAGGAACATTGTATTATAAATATGAATTTATAATAACGTTGCGTTGATAATATTTTATAATGTAATCATCAGGTATTTCTTGTTCTCGTCCCACGAGGTCATATTTTTTTAGAAGCTCGCACATCAATCATTATTTGTTTTTTTTTCTTTTCCATACCTGTCATATGTTTGGCGAATCAGGATACAACTAAACAAGTGCTTTAGATAACAGGAAATAAAGTTATGGACAATATCTGATTATGTTATTGTATAAGATTTGCCTCACTAAATATCAATTTATTGTTTTGTATCATGGCGACTATTCTAAACAAGTTAGACTTTGTTCTGTCATCTACCTTCTAATGTAGTAACTGGCTGAATAATAGGCTGGTATGCGTAGTCATAGATACACGGTAGCTGCCCTAGCTTCGCCTTAAAAGTTCGACATAGAAAGTACCCCCTTATCGACGACATCTTGCCTTTTATATCCCAAACTCTAATAGTGTGACGCTAGTATTTAAATCAACTGAATACCATTTTAGTTAATAAAAATATTATAAAGGTCATAGTAAATACTATAAAGACCATATTAAATCATTACAATTAATTACATAAATAGAAATTATGACTTTAGGTTGAAAATTCTTATATTTGTCATACTGTCATACAAAACAGCCTATAATTCTGCTACCAAAGCTTGTAAGAGGGCCTATAATAGAGCGGATGCCCAACGCATTGCACGCTTAGGTCATGAACTCGTAAGTCATCCGACTAACAGTCGAACCTACTGGAGTCTGGCCAAAGCTGTGCAAGCCAATTTTTGTCGGTCAACGTTGCCGCCACTGAGGTACTCTGACGGGACACTGGCCTACGAGCCGCAAGAGAAAGCGACACTATTAGGCAATCTCTTTGCGACGAATTCCTGGCTCGATGATCGTAACACGCAACCACCTACTATTCCAAACTGCGGTGTCACTATGCCGGAATTACGATTCAGGCAACGTGACGTGTTAAAAGAACTACGATCACTCGATGTTCGAAAGGCTAGCGGTCCGGATGGTATCCCAGCGGTTGTTATAAAAAAATGTGCAGCCGAGTTAGCTCCAATACTTACGCGCTTATACCGATTGTCTTACGTTTCTGGTGTCGTGCCTCGAGCTTGGAAAGAAGCCAATGTTCAACCGATTCCCAAGAAGGGGGATCGGTCAGATCCTAACAACTACCGTCCAATTGCCGTAACCTCAGTGCTGTGCAAGATCATGGAGCGGATCATTAACACCCAGCTTGTCCGCTATCTGGAAGATCACTCGCTAATTAGCGATCGGCAGTATGGTTTTCGCCAAAACCGATCAACGGGTGATCTTCTAGCTTATGTGTTGCACCGCTGGGGGGAGGCAATTGACAAGCACGGTGAGGCCTTGGCGATCAGTCTCGATATTGCCAAGGCCTTCGATAGGGTCTGGCACCGTGGTCTTCTTTCGAAGCTTCCGGCGTATGGACTCCCTGACAACCTATGCAAATGGATTTCTGGCTTTCTGCATGAGCGCAGAATTCGTGTCCTTGTCGAAGGACATGATTCGCAGCTCATGTCAGTAAATGCTGGAGTTCCACAAGGTTCTGTACTTTCACCTACTCTGTTTCTTCTGCATATCAATGATATGTTGCCTTTAGGCCATATTCATTGCTATGCAGACGATAGTACCATCCACAAGTTATATTACAGCAAGCCTTCTTGCAGTCAGGGAGAAACAGAAAAGAGATGGCAGGAACTAGTCACTGAACTTGACCAATCTTTGCTTCACTTATCAAATTGGGGAACAAGTAATTTGGTTGAGTTCAATGCCAACAAGACACAGGTATGCGCGTTTACCTGCAAAAGATCCCCATTCACCCCCCTTCCAACTCTTCAGAACGTCTCGCTCGCAATGCGAGACAGTCTCAATATCTTAGGCGTAGATATTCGCAGCGACCTCAATCCCAGGGATTATATCCAGAGCGTGATCTCCACTGCGTCTCGGAGACTCGGTATCCTGAACAGGGTGCGACGGTTTTTCACGCCTGAACAACTATATCTTCTTTATAAGGCACAACTTCGGCCCTGCGTGGAATACTGCTCGCACCTCTGGGACTGTTCGGCAAAGTACCTTTTGGATACCCTGGACAGGTTGCAGAGACGGGCTGTCCGCATAGTCAATGATACAGACGTTACAGAATCTATAGAGCCGCTTCAGTTGCGCAGAGACATTGCCTCACTGAGCGTGTTCTACCGTCTGTATCATGGCGAGTGTTCTGATGAGCTATTCAAACTTATCCCTTCCTCTCCTTTTCATAACCGTAACACTCGCGCTGGTCTTCGGAGCCACAGTTTTACGGTGAATCCTATCTGGGCACGAACTAAAAAGTTCGCTACGTCCTATCTTTGCCGTACCGTGAAGCTGTGGAACAATCTCCCGACCAGTGTGTTTCCTCCTTCCTATGACATGTGGTCCTTCAAGCGCAACGTGAAGAGACACTTACGCAGGCCGGCATGACAGCGGTGACCAGCGATGGATAGTATGTCTCTCGGTGGTCGCCACTGTTTTTGGATTGTACTATGCTTACCATCAGGCATTGTACAGTCACTTTGCCGAGATACAATAAAAAAAAATAAAAAAAAATACTGTGAAAATGTGTGTAGCTTTGGAATTCCCATCCAGTCTGCGTGTAACGTCTCTTCTATAATATCGTGTTCTGCAAACGAAGCTTGAAGTTATATTATATAAGCGACTGCCTATTGAATTTATCATCAGCAGTCGCTGTTGTTTCTGTAAAAAAAGACTGTGTGAAGTAGTAAAAAAAAACAGAATCTAAATGAATAAAAAACAGTAATCCGATTAACAGTTCTAGCCTGGTAATCGGATATGCTGTCAGATGTCTTATAAATAGATTTATCGAGCGATATCTAGAGTCAATTAAAAAGTCGGCTGCACATGTACGTTGCCTTATAAGGAGTGTCGTCTTCGGACCGCGCTTTGTGGCCATGTCCATGTTAGTCTTTCTATATGAAACTTTCATGAAAACGATGAATATTTAGTACAACTGTATACATATAAAGCACAAGGTTCTTTAAGGAATTTTGCAGTAACTGTATTGGGGATTACTCGTATGTGGGTTCACTTCAATTTATTATGTGCCTGTCTTGCTTCTCATTGTGTTATTCATAGTTATATATCTTAAGTTTAACTCTATGTCGCAAGGGACTTTGGAAACATACTGTGAAGGTTTTAAATTTCTATTATCTATATCCCATCAAGTCAACCCAATTTTCAAGAGGCTATTAGTATGCAATATGTAACATACGACATGTGAATACCTATTTCACAAGACCAAAGAGATAGTAGAAATAGTTTAATATAATCTTCAAAAAGTTTATTCGAACTCAGATTAAATATGTAGGTACCTATATACTATCATAATGTAAAATAGTATGTGAACTTCTCTATACGAGTATATACTAATTTATAAGGTTCGGTATTAATGTTTTAGCAATACTATCATTATTTTGCTTAGGCTTTGTTATGGCTCGTTCTTAATCTGCATTTACTATTCTGAGAATAATATCATAATAATCAATAATATTTTGACATTTTTTTTTTCTCGATCTGACTACGCTATTGACCTAGCAAGGTCTTAACAGCTTCACCGGACTACTAAGGCGAGCGCTTAAGGCACTCAGCCGATTTTATATTGGCAACCAGCTCAAGGGTGCACGGCACACCTCGGCTTGGCTGTTGCCCGTTGCATACAAAATCGCGACCTATCTTAGCTAACCTAGCTAACTATTCATATATGTTTGAGTTGTTGAAACGTATATGAGTACCAAGCATATCCGCCTCAACAACTCCTCCATATATTTTTATCGAAAAATTTGGAGAGTTTTTCAGTTCGATAAGGGAAAAAAATTTACCAAAAATAACCCTTCCACCAAAATGTGTAGCGTGTAGGCGTGCACGTGTGTGGAGGTGATCGTGTAGTGTTGTAGCAGTGTTGTATGGGTGTGTCACCGTATCGCGCAAGCAACGCACTCAAGGGCTCCCTACCGAGGGATCGAACCTAGGCTTGAGCCGCTGCCGTGGGAGGCCTAATCGGGTATGCGGGAGCGAAGTTAACCTCCAGACCGCGGCGGCGCAATCTGTGGTTACGCGGGCGTGGGCGTGAGCACGCTCTGTTACGAGGGACAGGCTGGTACTGATCGTTCGCAGACGTGATATCGTCGGGAGGGTCGGTGAAGATGTGTCGCGGACGTCTTTTATAACGCCCAGCGTTGGGCACGGGTTCGTAATTCGTGGCGGATATCACTAACGGACTGGGATGAATCGCGGCTCGCTCGAAATAGCTATCTGTAAGTGATTTTATATACGCCCAGATAGACGGCATCTCCAGGTCCCTATGGATATCCGCCTTCCGGACGAACCAAGGATCACCGGTGATTTTACGCAGAGCCCGGGTCTGCAAAACCTGAAGCGTATCTAGACTGTTCGCGTGGGCGAAAACCGGACAACTATACGTCATTACCGGACGAATACAAACTTTATATAATGTGAGCTTATGTCTGAGGGACAGTTTGCTCTTCTGACAGAGTAAATAATGAAGGCGACCCAAGACCATAGCGGCTTTGTCTCGCACTCTCTTAATGTGAGGATCAAACGTTAAATGTCGGTCTAAAGTGACGCCGAGATACTTGACCTCGGTGGTCCAAGGTATCTCGGAATCGTATAGCCTTATGGGCTTTAACTTGTTGTCGCGATATCTAGGATCGAAGAGTATCGCGGCACTCTTATCGGGGTTAATACCTATACGCCATCGAAGAAACCAGTCACCGAGCGTGCTAACGGCTTTTTCGATGCGATTCCTAAGGACTTTCGGCCGCCAGCCAGAGGCGTAGATAACTGTATCATCAGCATAACAACCTACCTCGACTCCCGGGAGCTTAGGTAGGTCGCTGATGAACAGGTTGAAGAGGGTGGGCGCGAGTATTGAGCCTTGTGACACACCTGAGCGTATCGGACGGGGCGATGAGAGTTCGCCGTCTACTCTAAAACGGAAGGTTCTATCGGCTAGATAATCACGGATGATGTGAACTAACCTATCGGGTATACCGGCTTGATTTAGCTTGTATATGAGCCCTTTGTGCCAGACCTTATCGAAGGCCTTGGCGACATCGAAAAAGACTGCTATCGTGCGTTTCGGATTAGTGTTTTTCACGGGCGGATCCGGCTTCGGGTTCTGATCTTTATTAAAATTAGAAAAGATGTACTCCGTGAGGCGAAGTACTTGATCCGGACAAGAGTGTTTGGCGCGAAATCCAAACTGTTCAGGCGGTATTAAACTACGGTCGTTTATCGTAACCTGGAGACGGTTCAGAAGGAGCCGCTCGTAAAGTTTCCCTAGTGTATCAAGCAAACTAATCGGACGATAGCTATTGGGAAGCGTAGCTTTCTTGCCGGGCTTGTGAATTCCTATCACTACGGCCCTCTTCCAGGCGGCTGGAAAATGACCCTGGGACATGGCCGCATTGAAGATGCAGACCAATAGAGTTATGATGCGGTCAGGAAGGAGCTTCAGAACCTCGTTCCTGATCCCATCGGGACCTGGGGACTTCCTAGGCTTGAGACGCTTGATGGCGGCCGAAACTTCGTCGAACGTTATCGGGGTTAGGGTATCCGCCGGAGGAGACGCGAGTGCATGCTCTACGGCTGTTTCGATAGACTCTATGATGGAAGGGTCAGTATTATCAATGTTTGGCGAACACAGTTTCTCTAAGCTCGCGGCGAGACATTCTGCTTTGTCAGTGTTATCGAACGCGGGAGGCAACCCGGGGCCTCTATCGAGAGGGGGCATTGGGATGATCGTATTGGACTTAGACATTTTTATTATCGCTTTGCTTTTGTGAAATACCTAATCAAGGGGCGGGTTTCGCATCGCTACAAACAGTAGTCAACAATATTTATACTTGATCGATAAGCAATTCATGATTCCATTTTGTTTTTTAGTATATTTTCATTGTTCGCTTAATTGTCCTTTTTCTTTAATTTAAGTTTTAAAAAAATCATTAATTTTCTAATAGGTTTCTCTCTTTATAGTTAGTACTTATGATTTCGTATGAATTTGTACTAAATATTCCTTAGTGAGCTCAGTTATCTTGAGTTGAATAAACTGTACATAAAATCCAAAATTACGGACTTTTATTCTGATTGCTTGTATACAAAAACCGGAAAGGGCGTTTATGCAGATATCGACCAAACCAAAATTGGTAGCAGCCGATGCGACGGCTGATTCATCGATGTTTTTTCAATATTAAATAGTAATGCATTTCCACTGTTCGTATCGGATGGGCCAGACTGCGACATTGTGTCGACGTACCGGTGATATAGAACCCTGCAATGGTTATTATCGAGAAGGGTTGCCTCCTATTAGTTCTAGGTTTATTCTAGCTGGATCCCGTATTTCTTTTTCTTGTTTTTGTCGAACATTAAGTGTTACCGTCTTTTTTGATTAAAGATACAATCATTGTTGTACTTCTATTATCTCTACAAAATATTTTATTTACATATATATGACAAACTCAAAACTAACTTAAATTCCTAACGATAACGCTATTCGGTGAGCTTCTGTCCTGTTTCCCCTTGACATTTTTTTATTTGTTTGTCGAAATTATTTGAAATTCAACGGCGATTTTTTGCAGGGTATTAAAGATGCTTTTTAGTTGGTCGCGTCTTGATTTTAATTTATATTGGGCTGAGTTGTTATTAGTTAAGTATATTAATAACTGGTGAGGAATTACTAAACTTTCAGTTGTCGCCGTTATTTTTGCAATGAACTGTGTTTATTATGAGAAACAGAGTCGGTCATATTTGTCCTTTAAAAAAAAGTACGGTGTAAACTCTTTATAACGAATTTGAAGGGATCGAGCATTTTTTTCTTTCTAAAGAGTTTTCGTTGTTGGGAGCGAAGAGAATAAATAAATAGTTTTGTAGTAAACAAACTAAATGAAACTAATTTCTACGATATAGTTTTTTGTTATTACGAACGACGGTCTAAGAGTTTACAGTGTATTTATTTCTTCATGTGCGTAAAATCATTTAAACGCGTGATGACCCTACTTTTCTCTGACTCAATAGCAGTAAGTACTCGGTAGGCAGTAGCAAAAGCGATCGGTTAGTGGCAGACGCGAGGCGCGCACGCGGCGTCCGCACCAGTGTGTGTTGTTACGTCGCATCCGATTGTACATACTTCGAAGCTTATAGGTTTTCCAATTTTCAAGTCTTGTGTCGGATAATATAAAAAAAACTCTTGCGTACACATTACTTTTTTTTCGTTTAAAAGTATTATGTGAAGTGCGTACGAAATATAATTGTGAAAGTGATGGTGGAAATTGTTGTTTGTTTGGATCAGCTGTTTCAGTGTGGGTTTGCGTAAAGTTTCTGTTGGATTTAATCTTCGGTAAACATATGAGATTATTATTTAGTTTTATATTTTATTAACAAATTACAAATCAATTGGAGATGTGAGCGAACACTTGGCAATAAATTTACATTGAACGTTAAGCTTCTAAAAAAATTAAGATAAATAAACGATGCAACGAGATAGCACAATTCAAGATAAACGAATGAGTAATATTTTTTCATTCATTTAACTTCTATTTTGGATTACTAATTGAAAGTAATGAAAGATTAATCGTAACAATAACATTTGTTGCTATATCAATATTAATTACTAATACTCCATTTGTTAAACATCAAAGCTTTTAACAATTCAGTGAGAAACATTACTCAAACAAACAAACTTTAAATATCTTATAATTGTATCCATGTAAATGTAATGTAAATTTTATACAATATGCTCGTATACAATTTTGGTCATTTAAATTAAGGTTACCCTGGTTTGAGTTAAGAGTGTTAGCTGATTCATTATGCATTGTCACAGTTCTTCTTGAAAGGAGAGAATAAAAAAAATACTTGAATATTAAAAAAATACAATTTATAAATTGTAAATCTTTAATTAACTCTTTATATAATTGACTATAGTGAATGATGAACGATAACATGGCTCCAGTGGAGATTGTTAGTTAATTAAAAACATTGATAATAATATTTTGAAAACATTAAATTTACGTATTGATATTTAACTCGAGGCGTATCTTGGTGAATTTTTTTTTTCTCGAACTGACTACGCTATTGACCTAGCAAGGTCTTAACAGCTTCACCGGACTACTAAATTATTTATATTCTTATTGTAGCATACCTTTGCTACTATTATATTTATTGATAGTAGATGATTTATACCTACGCTATAAATATTATTATAAACAGGTAATGTTTATTTGTTTATTATAGATGACATGCTATTATTATTGAGTTTTTTTGTGATCAATGTGAATAAAGTCACATGCTTTTGTAAATATTCTTTAATGTATTGTAATATTAAAAACTAGCTGTGTCCGCGACTCCGTCCGCGTGATACCTAGTGTAAAGACAGTGGCAAATAAAATTATCTGTATGTATTAAGTCCATTTACTTAACTACTTTTCTCTCGTAATTAAATCGCGTCATTATAAAAAAGTAGTTTTTGATAGAGTCAAACGATTTTAATAAAACCAAATTTTACTCAGGGATTTAAGGTTTTATATTATAGGCAGTACTTTAGCAGTGATGCGTGTTCAAACAGAGATACAGACAAACACACAGTTTATATTACTACTCATTCCAAGACACCGACAACAATTTTCTTCACAAAAATCTAAAAAGTACAGACATGTTAGATATATATTTTAATTATATGTATGTATAGATGGTTTGCAATTTTTGTTTAATTCACTTTCTTATGACAATCGTATTCATAGTTCAATGAAACAAAACCTGTATGTATACAAACATACGTACAAACGTTATCGGGCCATACGTGGTTTGATTAATTTAAGAATTTCAACAAAGATATTTTTTATATTTAGTGCACAGAAAATACAAAGGTATCAAAAATTGCAAAATCATTTTACTCGGAGATATTAATTTACACATGGAATTGAATCTACAAACTTCCTTGAACTGGATACTTTCCCAACAAACACACTGTGTGAGGATAAGCATAGGGAGTCGCAAGTGCCAGCCTGTGTTTAGGAGGAATGGGGAAAGAGGGAAATGGTCAGGGAAGAGGAATAGGCGGAGTGGACGTGGACCTCCGGCGCTCTCACTGACTGAACCAAATGCAACAATGCAAGCTTTGTTGCTTCACGTCGGTGTTTCTGTGGGTCGGGTGGTGTTACTCCTATGCGAGTCGACCCATTCATGTTGAAATTAGTAATAGCTTCAGCGTGACTCTACCATCTGCTACATTTTACATTCCTAAATTAATATTTTAACTTTTCTTTGTATTAAATTCTTGACTGTATCATGTGCAAGCGCGAACTGAAAGCCACATATATTCAAAGCGACTAAAAAGATTGACAAGGACTGTGTGTCATTTCGCAATCTTTACACCTTTTATTAGTTTAGATTCGGTAAACATGAAATATTTTGAAGCAGTCATAATAAAGCGACATGTTAAGATCAATCCGCTTCGGTACTGATATGTATTCTGCAATAATAATAGTAATTGTTGTACCAAAAATATAGTAAAAAACGTCTGACACTATTTGCAATTAAATATTTTTATTATGCAAGATATCTGATATATTAAATGTTACCTCTAGCCCGCGGTTTTGGTTGCGCTTTAACAGATATGACTTATGCCTCAAGATCATTAACTTTTCTGGGTGAAATGTACCCTAAATCCTTTTTGTACCTCTGTCAACATGTTTTCAAAATTTCATGATTATCAGTTGAGTCATGAAAGCGTAATAAACAAACTCACACACCCGTTTATAATATTAGTAAGGACGTGTTTAGATTAAAATGTTATATGTAAAAAGAGACCAGTTTGAGTTCTTGAAAAGTGCCTTAAATAGATTAATGTCTACGTTACAAAATAAAGTGATACAAAAAATATTATATTATGTTACTATATTTAATTTACGACCAAATGAATATGACGTAGAATTCCCCGGGTAGTCGGATACAAAAAGAATCATTCATTCATCACGGGCATCCGTTTCTTAAGAGCATGTGTTGCGTAGGAGTCTTTCAAGCGACACGTTCACATCAATATCCTTGTATTAATTGAGTATAATATGAAACTAGTATCAGAATTTGACAATGGATTTGTTTTGTCTCGGAATCGTGTTCGTGACAAATATTAAATCTTCTTATTTTGTGAATAGTTTTTCAATACGAAAGTATTCGCGAAGTGATATTCCTGTATATATGTAACAGCGAGCACGGCGGACGTCCCATTATGATAATTAAAGAACCTTGAAGTTAGACATATGCTGTCGTTGACTTTTCTGTGGGCATTATCAAGCTGTACAACTTTCGTCTAGAACTCAATCATATATCTCTAATCGTTAAGGCAGAGTTCGTAAGAAACGTTTTCGTTCGATAATTCTTTGTCTGACTTACTTTGGAAACCCGATTACCACAAAAAAATCTTTTCATTTTTGTGGTTAGTACATAGCATATGACACTCATAAAAAACGTGGCTTTCTATTGGTAGAAGAATTTTCAAAATTGGTTTAGCAGATCTAGATATTACCCCCTACGACGTCACAAACTCTAAATCTTTGTAATATTAGTATAGAAGATATATACACATCTAGGTTTAGCTAGCGGTTTCCTTCGTTTTAACGTTGATTTCACTTATTCCTGAGCTAGTGCATTTGTTCTAGATAAAGGGTAGTCTATGTCCTTTCCTATAGCCCTGACAAAGTGCATGGTAAATGTCATGATGGTCGGTCAAGTGTTAATATGAGAACGCGTAACAAACAAACACACTGTAGCATTCATAATAGTACTTAGGATTCATAAAAGTGACTTTAGAGTGCTTTAATATGTCTGTCATGATATCGCGATGAAAATTTTATTGTGATTTTTGTAAACTGAAAACTGACAGATTATAATCTATGTAACTAGCAGCAGCTTCGTTCGCATTAAAACACAATATAAAACTTAATAACACTAGTTAAATGGGTGACATAAAAACTTGCATAGAAAAACTAAGTGTTTTTCAATGCAAATTTACAATACATTACAATTCATCAAATGAAATTTATTGATTTCTTAGACATCATCTAATATTCGGGATATCGAAATTAAATTAAACATATATAAAACTTTTCAAATGAGCTTTACTTAAAAATGTCCTCTTTTTTTTTTTAAACCGACTGTTTCTAAAGGAATGATCAATTGACTTAGAGTTATTTTATTAATGTTCAATTAAATCTAGTTTCAATTTATGTACAGACAGAATTTAAATCATTACGATATTTATGTAGATAAACGTGCTAATGTCGTCACATTGACAACTACGTTTAATTTAACGATATCTTGTTTATGTCACAGAAGTGGATTGCCTTGATCTCAGTTATCATATGATTGCGAAGCTAAGAATTAAATGTCTTTTATTTTTCTATAAGTATGTGATAACTTTGAAAGTGTTTTATTATTATTTATTTATAACTAATGGTTTATTTGCGAAAATTAGTTTGTATGCTTACGATATTTTGTATAAATTTTGTTCGAAGTACAGAATAGAGTATAAGGTACTTTTCATTTAGAAAACATGTACTGTTCGCAAACGAAGCCGCGGATAAAAGCTAGTATTATAATTATTTAAGGTTATTATTTAATTGCAGTGTCTAGTTATCTGATTTTTATATGCATATAACATATTTAATTTAATAATTTGTATATGAATGGATTTTTCGCTGGCTAAAAAAGTTGGCACACCTAAACGTTTTTCTGTGTAGGTTTTTTTATTATTATTTTTACTATAACATGCCACCGTGTAGAGACACAATATATCAATATTTGTTTTGCTTAATTTATCACTATGGAAATCTATATATCTATGTACGGAATTTGAACATATATTTATTTATATATTTGACATATATTTTTCTATAAGTCAACTATTTGTAAATAGTAATTACAACAAATAATATCGGCGTGTGGATTCATAGGTAAACCTAGAAAACTATGTTATTATACATTTAACCCGGGTTTCTAAGATTTTTTTTCGAACTGACTACGCTATTGGCCTTGCAAGGCCTTTACAGTTTCACAAGTCTACTTTCTAAGAATTGACGTAACATTTTTAGGATGTATTAATAAAATTTATCTATATAAATAAATATCACATGCTGAATGTAGGTAATCGCATCACTTTCGAATGGCTAATTAATGGCTAATTCTTTTACTTTTTAATATTTGCTATGATTGTATGATGTACAAGCTTCGTACGGAAGAAAATGTTTACAAAATCGTACGGAAAAATGAAATATTTTGGTAAAAAAATCCCCATATTTTACGGATTGACGTACAGTTCTTTAGCTGCTATTTTATTTAATTACAAGTTTGGCCTCTTTTTCTTCGTTATTATAGCTGTGCAGTGGCTGGCAGCTAGTGAGAGATAAAAGTTATTTTGAATTATTAAAAACTTGTACTAATTTTCCTTACAACTTTTATAACCTCTATACATTGAAGATCTTATGAAATGTAGAACTATAGGAACCTTTTAATAATTATCTATGTGTATACAGTTAGGATTTATCGCGAGAGACAATTACTGATGGATGCATAATTGCTTGCATAAATGTGTCATTAATCTAAATATTGTGTGAAATGGTGATTAGAATCAATTATGGGTAGTTTATCTAGTGGAGGCAGCGGAGCAGAAATGTCTGTAATTGTCGATTCCACTAATTGAAGTGATAGCGCTCGGACGAGCAAGTTTTTCTGAACAATGTGTTTTATTCTTACAAAAGTACGAACATCTGTAATGAAATAATCTTCATTGTGGAAATTGTATTGGAAAAACCTTAACTTGGAACCTTTATTGAGGTGGGCTTAAGTCACCAGCTAATGAACTAGTACTAGTAATAATCTTGACCATCATTACATGGTCTAAATCAAGATCCTTGCCACGTCTGTCTGTCTGTTCGCTATACTCAAAAACTACTGAACGGATTTTCATACGGTTTTCACCAGTATATAAAGTGATAATGAGGACGGTTTAGGTTTATCATTTTTTGTTTTTAATTATCAGGGCGTGACTACGTCCGCCGGACCCGCTAGTTTTATATAATTGCTTTATTGTATGTTGCCGCCAAGTATAAGATCTTTATAAATAAATTAAAAAACTTGTAAATACATGGTTATAGGTTGTTATCCTAAAATAAGTTCACAATAACCTATCCCACTGTAACTCACTGTAATATTTATCCTGTTTACTATTGTAATTTATTGTATAGGTTGTTTTATTTTATTTTCTCGTTTTTAGTGATTAAATTCTAACATATAAGAGAGAGTTATCACGTTTTGTTGAAGAGTATTCATACTCAATTTGAACGCATATATTACTTCTTATATCAACTTTTTTAATAACGCCTCCGATATTATTTAACGGTCTTCTTTAATTTCAAAGTACTTACTTACTACCTTATTACGTGGGACTGGACGATGATGAGTCAATCATGACATCGTCTTATATATATATATAAATTGTTTTTTGTCATTCCAAATGATCTTGTCACGTTTTGAGGCGGCTTTGTGTTTCTTTGGTGGCATTAAAATCTCTACTTCTTCAAGTGAAATTATGTATATGAATATGCCACAGGTTTAATGTATTCTCATAATAACTTACATTTTTACTGGATGGTACTAGAGGCTTGAAAATAGTTTTGTTGTATCATGGGAAGTATGTATTATATTTGGATGCATTATGGGTTACCCTTTTAAAATGATAATATCTCTAGAAGCATAGAACAGTAAACGAAAATTAACCGTCAGAGTGCGTTGGTAACGGAGTGAACCGTTTATGGTCAGCTTCAGTCATTTTTAACCACGGGTACTATTTGACAAAGAGTACAAAGTTCCAATATTTACTTTTTTATTATTACGTATGTCAAAATAAGACGTTATGTATGTTTTGTATGAATTTTATTATTTTTAAGTTACATGTATTTATTTATAAGATTTGACCTCTATCACGTGATTATAAGCATACATTTCTATATTATATGTCGCCTAGGTAATACACTGAAAAGTACTTTACCTGTCAACAAAAGGATGGTCAGAATCGTTTTTTCTATTGGGTTTTTTAATCAGTTCGAAATAATAAAAGACACTTCAATTTTATTTATATACTAGCGGATCCGGCGGATGATGTCCCGCCGAGATTATAAAAAAAAAATCCTTGACAAATCATATACTAAAACGTTTCTCATGAAGTACATTATCCACTGATGAAAACCGCATGAAAATCCGTTCCGTAGTTTTTGAGTTTATCGCGAACAGACAGTCAAACGCCGTATGGAACTTTGTTTTATACTGTGTAAGGATATTAATTATGCACGAAGAGAAACGGTTATGTGCCGATTTTTTATTAAGTTCAAGTTGATATAACTAAGCATTCTTAGCTCTTAACACGTCTACTAAAGCGTCGATGGCTCAGCATGGCTATCAGGGCTTCCACACGATTCTGATTTTCGTGTCTAATTAAATGTATTGATACATTAATTATTACATAAAAGTATCGTGCGGTTACTATGTTTCGTGTCAAAGTCGATCAGATTCTCTGTAATACAGTTGTACAGTTGGTCACACTTCCTGATGCACGTGATGCAACGGAGTGTTCAGCGGATTAGTTCCAACAGTACTTAATTCTCCGGTATCGGTGCCGATACCATATATGTATCTATTGAACGCATCTGTGCTGGCCATCGTATATGTGTGTGGATCACGCAAAGAAAATTACGAATCGTATGCGAGCGGTTTAGATGGACAGTGATGTAGACAAATGGCACATGATCGATTTAGCATGACAGATTTCATATATATTTCTCTTGGATGTAACTTTAACAATTTTGAAAGATAAATTTGAATTTGTGAAGAAGCTGAAGCTGAAGCTATTACTGGTTTCAGCATGAATGGGTCGGCTCGTCCGGGGTAGCACCACCCCTCTCACAGAAAACCGACGTGAAATAACAGTGCTTGCATTGTTGTGTTTCGTTCGGTCAGTGAGAGCGCCGGAGGCTCACCTCCCTTCCTCTTTCCTTTTCCTTCCCCCCCCCCTCCCGTATACAGGTTGGCAACGCACTTGCGACTTCCTTGATGTCGCTAGTGTCTATGGACGGTGGTGATCACTTAACATCACGTGACACACCAGCTCTTTTGCCTTTTTTGATATAAAAAAAATTGATTTTAAAAGTTATTTCTTGTGTAAATACGAACTTCGGAGCTTCTAATATTATGTAAGTAAAATAAACTCTTAATTTTTGAAGCCTTGAGTTATACTAATTTTACTTTTGAGCGTTTGTTACATGTACAAATAATAGTTCAAAAATATATACGTGCGGTAATTAAACAAGCAAATTATTCTAGTCGTAAGTATAACGGTATAAAAATTATTCATTATTTCATCAATTATTTATAAAGATGTTCTAATACTGAACAACATATATACAACTAAATATTTTTTTCGACCTGACTACGCTATTGACCTAGCACGGTCTTAACAGCTTCACCGGACTACTAAGGCCGCCACTCAGCCGATTTTATTTGACAACTGGCTAAGAGTGCACGGCACACCTCGGCATGGGCTGTTGCCTTATACATGCAATTCGCGATCTATCTGAGCTAACTTAACTACAACTAAGTAATCGTATATCTCTCTGAATTTAATCTATTACGGTATATCGAAGTAGTTAGATTATATATTTTTTTATTATAAAAGTAAACTTCTGCCCGCGGCTTTTCTTGCGCCATTATAGATTTGATATAACCCTCTATGATGTTACTTTATGTGCGTGAGAGGTGCATTATGTTCTTTGCTGTACTCCTGACAACGTAATTCAAAATTCCATGATCATCGGTTGGGTAGTTAAGCCATAAAAGCGTAAAAAAAAATTCACATACGTATTTATAATAGAATCTTTTTAACTTGGAACACCCCATGCGTCATTTTTTATATATGGTTTGTTATGTGATAATTATGAATTTGTTTGGCTGCTAGTTTTCATATCAAAATACCGATTGCTTTAATCGAAAAGGATTACCTATTACTCATATAGTCTATAAAATTCATAGGTCTATTACATATTAGGCCCAAAGAGTTAAAAAGCTCATCGGGACGGGTTCCATAAAAATAGCCGCGATGAGTAACTATAACTTCATTATTATTATGAATAAAATAGCTATTATTTTTACGCTTGCATAATAGTTTTATGATGAACAGTTACAAAAATTCGACCAAGTGCCAGTCGAAATTACACTCAAATGGTTCCGTTCACACAACACAATATACTTATACCATATATGTATTTAAAAATGTGTTTCATATCAATGAGTTTTGAATTATTATCAAGTAACCCAAATCACAGCCAGTTGATTTTCATTATTATTGTTTTACTTTAGAGTTTGTTCTCTAATTACACTAAACTTGATACTTATATGTATTACTGTTTTCATAAAGTAGAAAGACGTTAAAAATCCCAATTGTTAAGAGACAACCTTTTAATATTCTACTTTTACATTTTTTTATATTCACCCTTAATAACGTATATACTGTGAATATTTTAAGTAATTATCTATTAGGATTCACAAGACAATAGCTCTTTGAAAACTAGATTTTATTCTTTGCAAGTGGAACCCCAAAAATATTCAATTTAATGTAATGACATAACGTTAATATATCGTTAATGAAACGTTTTCTCTTATTAAATATCTGGTCGATTACCAAAGTAGATATGTTGTCAAACTGCATCGATTTCTTGTTCGAAGAGAAACGCTTCCTTCCAGTGAAAGTCACTCAGCTGCACGTGTAATTATGGACGTGGACATTATGGAAATCTTCTCAGTTTACGTTTTTATTGTATAAATGTGCAAAAATTTCCGATTGTGGGCAAGATCAGTTTGTTTTATTATATATCAACGATCTTATGCAATATTTAGAGAACGCATGTGATAAATTTGCTACCGTCCAAACAATCGATTGTTTTCCTCTCTCGCTTTTAATAAATGATGCAATCATTGCATAATTGATGAGATATTTTTTATTTAATACATGTTTTTCTATGCTGTATTTGTATCTTTCTATCCTATATTTTACTTTTTGCATTATATTTCAATTGTTAACACGATTAAATACAGATAAACCTACTGTACTATTCACTTTATAAATTTTACTCTAAAATTGTATCATTTGTACTTAGTTCCTATGGAAATCCGCTGTGATATGTAGATAATACTCTAGAAAGTCCTCTATCTATCAGTGCAAGTTTCATTTAAATCGCTTCAGCCATTTCAAAGATTTACCTAAACAAAGAACTTATGTCATAATAATATTTTTATTAATATTTTTGTGGAAATAACAATAACTTACTACGTAGGTTTCAAATAGGTTTCAAAAACGCATACAAGTTAACTTATGCGTTTTCTTGATATCTCAATATATTTGCCCTTTAACGAAGCATATCTTGTGTCATTTAATTTGCCAACGCATCTAACTTTCCCCCTTCCAGAGCTCGTATTTTCGTACCCCTGTGTATAAATTATTAGGCATTATCCCAACGATAATACCTATAGGGTGACCTAACGTTTCCCCTATTTTAACATCAAGTATCCCCTCGAAGATCGTCCGATGAATCTCTTTAAATATACAGCATAAGCTTGGTAGTTAACTGCAATCAATACATAAATATTTAGTATTTATGTGCCTATGTGTCTTTAATTTATGTTCGTCATTATTTTACTCTTATTTGACCTAAATAGAATCAGCATCTTTTATTCCTCTTCGATTCTCTTCTACCTGACATCGCTTTGGTGTTCACATCTTCGCCTTAGTAAATCATCACTCAAAAATTCTAGTACAGGTATATTCGATTCGGTCAAATGTACTTCTACTACTACTTATACACTTGGCCTTTGTTTAATAGAAAGATTATCAGTACCATATTTCCATTTAATAACAAGGTTATAAAAGTTTTAAGAAAGTACGATTTTTATTAATACTATGCGTTCCGCGATGTGTGTTTTCTTGGTTTGGAGAAGTGGAATACATGGAATTTATCTTTATGTTAATAAACAATACAAACAAAGTCACTGGTATTACCTAGTATATATATTTTAGTATATATATATATATTTATAAGGTATAAATATATCATTATTTATGCAACATATCCATAACTTCTTCTGTTTTCTTCTACGTTTATATCCATCCACATTCTTTTGTGATAAATTTGGATACTAAGTGCACAATAACTAGAAGCAAAATTACAAAGATATACTGCTCGGTTAGCATGTTAACTGAGAACAATAAATGAATATTTTAATATAAAATCCTTATTAAGGCAGCTTGCATAAGGACAAAAACCCAATAAATACTGGCGGAATAATGTATGAAATGAAACAGAGATTCATGTCAAGGTGTGTCTTTTATTGTATGTCTATATTGGTTCAAGATCGTTGAATAAAGAGATTTCCAAAAAAGGTCTAGATTATTTGGAAAGGCAGTTTATTTATCGCCCAGTGATAAAATTAAATGATCAAAACAATCACACACTTAAAAGTATCGAGTAAACTATGTCATAAATGCTTAAAGTGAACATTAACCGTTAATGTTATGTAATGATGGAATTTGATTTAATAATAATTCTAAATCTACTCAAAACAACCATAATATTTTTTATAAACTTTTTCCATGATCATTCGTTTCTTGTAAGTATAAAATTCGCTATTGCTTCAAAGCGAATTCCAGATCTCATTTCATAACTTTACACGTCTTTACACAAATATCCAATAATTCCAATTACTATATATACGAGTATTACGTAAGTATTTATTGAAACTGTTTAATGCAGATAAAACTGTAGATTGTGTATACTTTCTTTGACATCTTTTATCGAGAAGCTTATTATGTAACCGTTAATAACCAGTTTTTTTTTATTAACATTTATTATCATTAACTAGCTGATTAAATATAACCATCTTGTCAATAAATTTTGTTAGCTTTACATTATAATGGACAAGCTGGCATTATTTCGTGTATTCTTTTTTAGTGGTAATAATTATTTTTATTATATTATTACTATTTGTTCTAAATGATAATAGATAATCCAGTCTATGTGCTGTATCGCTACCAAATGGCTAGTTATAGAAATAATTATATTACAAGAAGTTTCTATATGAAAGCTAGTTGTGAATTGTATATCTACACTAATATTATAAAGAGGTAAAGTTTGTTTGTGACGTTTTAGGGAGTAATCTCAAGAACTACTGGTTCGATTTGAAAAACTCTTTCAATGTTATATAGATCATTTATCGAGGAAGGTTATAAGCTATATATCATCACGCTAAGACTAATAGGAGCGGAGCATCGATTTTTTTTTATATCAAAGGAGGCAAACGAACTGGTGGGTCACGTGATATTAAGTGATCACCACCGTCCATAGACACTAGCGACATCAGGGACGTCGCAAGTGCGTTGCCAGCCTGTATATGGGAGAAGCGAGAGGGGAAGGAAAGGGAAAGAAGTAAAGAGGAAGGGACGTGGGCCTCCGGCTCTCTCACTGACCGAACGAAACACAACAATGCAAGCACTGTTATTTCACGTCGGTTATCTGAGAGAGTGGTGGTACGACTCCGGAGGAGCTGACCCATTCATGCTGCAACCAAAAATAGCTTCAGCGGGGCTCTACCACCTACAAAAATGAAGAATATTTCAAAATCGAGATATTTTTTCCTCTTGCGAGCTTCCGCTGCATGTTAACATTAGCTCAAAGTAACTATTTCACGCGAGCGAAGTCGCAAGCAGAGGCTAGTCTTAAGTAAGTCAGCAAGAAAGTATTAGTAATAGTAAGTATTTATTTAAATTCTATGAAGATGTAGGCTTGAATTAATTGCAGTTAATATTATAAAACAGATATCAAAAATTAAAACAAAGACGTAAGTAAATAGTGTTACCAAGCTATTTCGAATTTAATGAACTGTAAATCGAAGGCAGGGCTCGCTAGTATTATATATAGATAAAATAATTTGGTGTCATATTTTATCGTGCGACAGAAAGTTACAACATTACAAAAGACTAAACTCGAAGTGTGCTTGAGTTTACTTTAATAAATAATATCTTGAATGCAATCACTCAAAAGAAGTTACACGTTTTAACAAAATGTGATAGTCTAATAAGACACCAGTGTAACTAAAAACTATGATTATTAGATAAAAACTTTGACCAAAAGAAACATTTTCTTCAGATTAAAGTGGATAGGACAAATCACTTAAGTTTAAGTAGTCGTTAATACAAAGTCTGTGATAAATTGGTAGCAGCTAAGGTATAAATAGTGGAATACTTATTGATTTTAGAGTTTTGAAATACATAAACGCCGAAATAAATTTCGATGCCAAAATGCCGAAGTAAATTATCTGATATTAATGTGGTTATACTTACAATTAGACACAAAAATGATATATAACTTGTTATTGATGGTTGCGTTCAGATCAATTATGTGTTATGATTATTAGAACACTGCGTATCTATTCGCTATTAATAAGCTATTTTTCCGGGTCAAATAGAAAGATAAACATATAATAATTGTAATTTGCGTAATTATTATTGTACACATTAGGCAATTAATATTCATTGAAGGAGGATTGAAATTCGTTATGTATTGGTTTCGCATTACTATTAATTTTGATGGGTGTGCCTCTGATGATATCATTCGTATTCAAGAAATATAAATAGTCATGACAAGGTTTTATATCAATAGAAATAATTTTTGATTAAGATCCTCTTAAAGCTTTGCTTCGCTTTTTTCATCGTCAAATTGTAAGAGCTCCATTGCAGGGCCATAGGCCTTTTTCCGTGGGAAGGTATAGTCATGCATAGTCATCACAACAGCCCACGATGTATTGGCGATATCAAACTCTGAGAAATCCAAAGTTTTATGTTTTCCCATATACATTAGTACTGCAAGAAAATTTCTCAGATCTAATTTCTAGATAGAGCCACGCTGAAGTTATTACTGGTTTCAGCATGAATGGGTCGACTTGTACGGGGTAGTACCACCTAACCCATAGAAAATGGACGTGAAGTAGCAGTGCTTGCATTGTTGCGTGTCCTTCGCTTAGTTTGAGTGCCTGAGGCCCACTTTCCCGTCTCTTCCCATACACAGGCTGATACTTGTGGCTCCCTTGATGTTGTTAGTGCCTATGGAGGGCGGTGATAACTTAACATCAGGTGACCTGTTCGTTTGCATCTAATCTATACTAATATATAAAGCTGAAGAGTTTGTTTGTTTGTTTGTTTGGTTGAACGCGATAATCTCAAGAACTACAGATCCGATTTAAAAGTTTCTTTTAGTGTTAGATAGCTCATTTATCGAGGATGGCTCTAGGCTACATATCATCACGTTAAAACCAAAAGGAGCTGAGCACTAATGAAGAATGTCTCAAAATCGGGCTATTTTGGAAGCTTCCGCTGCGTGTTAATGTCAGTATTATATGCGTTGCCATGGTAACGCGATAACATTCTATCAAAAATATTTTCATGGTTTATTTTGTATTCCTATTAAAAAAGTTTATTCTACGTTAGTTTTGTTTTCGATTTTTAATTATACATGTTACGTTTATATAGCAAACATTTCTTAAGTTTATTTTGTGTTGTTATTCAGAAAGTTTAGTAGTAATAATATTCGTCCAATAAGACAGTCGAAGGAATTAATCCATACAGCCAATTCTGAAGTTGTCAATATAATTAGTTTTCTTCTATGTCCAAGTTAATGTAAAGGTATAAGCGCCGAATCCTCTACATAATATAACGTAATTTTTTATCTTCTTAATCTTCAAGACCATAGAGTTAATGCTTCGTGGTTTTATTTTTCATTCATTTCACTTATGCAAAATAAACGAACGATATTATATAATACGCAACCAATTTCTACACGATATAGAATCATGTAACACAATATTATGAAAAAAATATAAATATAAATAAAAAATATAATCCACTACATAACAGACTGAAATCCCGCCAAACACTCTTAAAAACTCTATTCTACATTAGTTTTGTTGCCAATTTTTTATTTGTGATATATTACTTATTATAAAAGTAAAGTGAGTGTAATTTATATTAAAGTAAATTATTTTTGGTGAATGCAATCTGTGATGCTACAAACATCAACATTTTTTTTAACTCTGTCGATATGTCTATTTTTTTATTTGTTCCGGGTGATCTCCGAAACGACTGGACCTATTTGAATGTTTTTTTTTCTTAGAAATGACTACGCTTAACAGCTTCACCGGACTACAAGTAATATTTGAACGGGAATTTTACGGGCAAATAAGTAACTAATTAGCTGTTTTATTTAATATTGTTCGATAATGTGTAGCTTCATATTTTCATTATTTTCTTATATAGT
>JACEII010000024.1:385839-424031 GCA_014332785.1 Antheraea mylitta
TGAGCACTGAGGGTGATATATAGTTTAAAATTCCAGTTATGTGGCTGATCATAATTCCATCCCATTCGATACACTATTAGTATTCACATACATAATGTACACGTTACCTGTTAAGTAGATGATGTGCGTGTGATACAAATATTTTTGAAATAGTATTATTGTAATTTACACTAGATGCGTAATCACAATTTTAAATTTAATATATTTAAAAAAACGCGTGTGAAGCCGCGGGTAACAGCTAGTGATATAATAAAAAGGTTTAGGTTTCCTCATGACGCTTTCGTCACCGTCAGCAGATAGTAATACTAATTTTGATTATTAATGTACGCGATTTCAAAAAAATTCGTTGATACATGCCGGGTTCCGAACTTGCAGACATCGGCTAAATATTCCACTGGTCAGAACACCACGGCTTTCTCTTTATTTTGGATATTTTTTCATTATTCATCTATGTAGGTATTCGTGTTCTATTTTAGTATAATAAAACAACTTCGTAAACGCTATATTACTTTGTATGCAATGAACGTCAACGGTGGTCTGTACACAACAAAGCCATTAAAATTGTACGTGCAGTGTAAAGTATGAAACGCCTCGACGAACACACATGGTTATTAACGATAGCCAAACCTCGTTCGGTCTGTAAACTGCATGATATAAATCATTTAAAGTTTATACTTAAGTAATGAATTGATGCTATGTATGAGGGGAATATTCATCGGAAGTCGACTGTACGTTATCCACGAAATAAGCCCACACCCAAAATTGATGAAGCAAGACGTCTCATAAATCCCCTATAAAAATGTTTACACTAGCATTGTTCGTACTTGAATTACATTTCACTACTGACAGTTTATTGTCTTTGCTGTTGGAGTTTAAATATATTATTTTAAACGGTATTCTATAATTGTTTGTAAAGGTCATGTGTAATGCATTTTTTATCACAACTTCACCATAATAAATGGTCGTCCATAACGCAGGAAATATAATTGCATCTGCCATGTACATTTACCAGGCACCTAATAAAATATATTCTCCATTAAAGGAAGACGTTAGCTGATTTCGATATAGGTACTTGTGTTTATATTGTGGTCAAAGTTCGACCATAATTCATTACACTTTAAAGTTTTGGTATTATTTATGTTTTCTTGCCCAAGAATTTTTAAATATTGTAGATAGTAGACGTAATGAGCGTGAAGTATAACGAATAGAGTTTTAGACTTATAAAGAAAGGAACGTTACGACTTGTCGAAGACATGAAAAAATTCTACTTCCAAATTTTTTTTATTGATAATGCTAGAGCTCTATCATAGCAACTTAAAAAAAGTAAATCAGTTGAGAAATTAAGGAGAAAAGGATACTCGGCTGATCTATCTTTGTCTATTTATGTATACACATTCCATTTTATTACAAAAAAAGTTAAATACGTATTGAACTTGTTAAAAATGTTTGGGTACTTTCGTATTAAATGCACTGCGCTCGTCGACCGCTGCCAAGGCAAATTCGCGGTATCTTTTTTAGCAAATCTAACCTAACCTAACCAAAGGGAGACAAAAGAGCAAGATGGCGAACATTAAGCGTGCGCGGTGCGGTTAAAACGTAACCTTTTTACAGCAAGTATTCAATACGTATTTAACTTTTTTATAATAACACCGAATTTTGTTTAATAACTGATATTCACAATTCACACGACCTGGTAACTCTTAGTCGACTAAAAGTTACTTGAAATTAAGTGTTTTCTTTTTAAAAGTTTCGAGTTAACAATACAACGTGTATACGTTTTCATTAGCTATTTAGGTTCGGTTTCGAACTATACCACAAAAACATTTCAATATATTCGGTCTGTATTCATTGATAGAATAAAACGTTACGTCAATTCGTTTGCTCAGTATTACGCAGCCTTATTTCTGGTTTATGGGGATGGCCAGTGTAAACAATGGAGTTGGCAGTGGGCCACCTGTCAGTGATTAGCAACACCGGACCGTCAATATTCATACATATTGTAATGACTAACACAAGGTTAATGTAGAGGACATGACGTTAATCAACACAATTATTACTATTAGCTCATAGACTTAACGCTTGTACATTAATTTGTTTTCTAGGTTCATAATTATGCTGAGCTTGTAGTCTAGATAAACATTAACCAAATATTAACGTATTTAATATGACGTCTAATTAATATTATTACACTGTTCCTGGGTTAAATGTTTTTTTTTTTTACATTTGTAGTTTAGAAATATACTGTGAGACTTGTTAATTTTTTAAATAAATAATTTGATAAAACGGTACAATTTCACACATGGCTATTAAATTCTCAAACAATCATAGATTATATCATGGTAATAGCTGCTATGCATACATATCTAACACACAAAAAGTAAACTACATACTCATACAAAACTTAGTGATGTGCGGGTTTTACAACTGCGATATCTCCGTTTAGTCTTAACTTTGTATCACACAAAACCTTGTATGTATTATGGCATGATACTTTGTGCATTCTCTTGGCGTCTTTCTATTCAGTACTAGCACTCTGTACGCGGTTAATGTGTTATAAAATGTATAACAATAAAACGTCGTTGCCTAACACCTACAAATTGAACCTTATTTTCTATTATTAAGAGTTCCACTTCCATAAACAAACGTCCAAATTCATATATTTTACTATTTGTAATGAATCGTATATTAATTGGTTTTTTTTTTCTCGCTTACTGCTAGAGTATTACGTTATACAGCTTGAATATGATTAGGTATACAAGCACCTCAATATATTTTGATAATTACAATGCACACTTTGTTATGTGTGGGAAGGACGAGAAGAAGATATTGGTAACGCCTCCACCGTACAAGTCAAATATGACTAATTTTACCTATAAATAACTTTAGAATCACTTTTAATGGGGTCTTACTTATTAGAATAAGGTATAATAAATGTCGAAATGTACACTGTAAGTAGAAATATAACAGGAAAAAGCTGAAGTAAATATATCCATCGTTCCGCGAATATTGTAAATATCTATATGTTATAAACGTAAATAGAAAAATATACGATAATTATTCTTCGTGTTTATTATATTTGTGTATAATTCGTATCTTAGGTGAGAATTAATGGAGATCAAATTATATTTTGTTATCTGACAATTTATTTATTACGTATGAAGTTATTAGATTTTTTTTTCATATTCAATATTTAAATGTTTCAGGTGAAAAGAAAACATAACATAATTTGTTTTCCTTATAAGTAATTATCCGAATAGTGACCGCTTTGGAAAAGTTCTATTTGCTTTTTATTTTATAATTATGGATGTAATTTCAATAATTTCCAAACGACAAAAAACACTAGACACTGTAAATAAGATGATTAAACTCGAATCCTCTAATAGTATAATATAGAAATAATCTAATGGTTTTTGTGTTTCGATTTTATAGAAACATTTTCGTTACATCCTGAATAAAATTATTAGCGTTATACTGGCAACACTTTGGCGATTCTTCTTTTCTTGTTTATGGCATTTGCTTGTTTGTAACTACTATTGTTTTTCATAACTTTTGAAATTATTTTAAAATATTTATATAATTAATTATTTTCCAATGAAGCCTTGTCACATATCTCTTCTGATATTAAATTATCAATGATCACGTGACTGTGTTTCAATGAAGATTGACACTAATCACGAAAATCTGAAATAACATAACAATTTAAAAATATCAATGACATTTAACTCGAAAAGGGAATGTTTTATACGAGCTTTTTTTTTCTCGAACTAATTACGCTATTGACCTAGCTAGGATTTAACAGCTTCACCGGACTACATTAATACGAGTGGTTCTGTTATGCTCGTAGGTAATAACATCGCCATCCAGTGCCACTGCCATCACAAATCATTTTTGCTTTGTCTTAATTCACAATTGTGCGTGCCAAATCTAGTACTGGACGTCACACTTCCCCTTTGCATACAATGGTTCTGATAACCGCCAAGATGATTCAACGGTACCCGCATTTGTTGGTGCCCCTTGGACAATTTTGTTTCATTAAGTTGCAAATATTACAAAAAAATCCCGGTATATTATAACAGATTTTGACTGTATTATAACATTCAATTTTACAAATAAAAAAGCACCGTACACTTACCGACAAGTCTGTCAAGTCTTTTAATCAACGTTATATAAAAACCAGAATTAAAAGAGACAAAAATGGTTTTGAAAGTCATTTTTACTAATTAACAGTTTCGTTGCTTCTTATTTTAAAGCCGTGAGTTGCGAGCTTTAACATGCTCGCATTCGCCGTAACACATTCAACCAGTTTTGATAAAAAGAAGCATTGCATTGTTTAATTTAGCTTCGAATAAACTTTTTTTTTTGTGCGACTTTGATGACTGTAGCAGATTGTATGTAGTTGCAACATGCCCCAGTAATGTTGTGAAAAATTGTGATTTCGTGTCAGTGTTGTTTAAATGCTGGTTGCTATTCTTTGTAGTGGTCGAGGGTCTAGCCAAAATATTTCTATACTCATAGTTTAGTTTATTAACTACTTAATGGAATAATCTCGCGGTATTATTACAATGCTCTTGTGTTTAAATTTATGTAGCTTAAAGTCGCAATTATTTAAATAAATTAAGATATTTTGATTATGTTACATAAATTTATAGTGGTCTTGCTGGTTTGCACGATATCTTAATTTAATATAAAAAAATCTTAAAACAAAACTATAGTTTCGCATTGAAATTTTTTCTGTTCTATTTTTTACCATAAAATAGTAAACGCTTTGAATGCCACGTTGGCATGTATAACCGGGCAGGGTTTTTCTTCTAACGCTATGGTCGTTGTAGGTGATCGGAGCACTAGATCTTTTTCAATTGTAAAAATTCATCCCTGGCGTCCTAAAAGAAACATGCGATTACGGCGTGGCGTTCAAAGTGTTAAGAGGATAAACAAGGCAACCGAAGTCGCGGGTATAAGATAGTTAATGAATTGCTGTTTGTTAGATTATTTGTTATTATTACACAATTTACCTGTCTAAAGCGATGATGGGTTAATGGCAGCATCGCACCGCGTCGGCTGTCGTATGTACGAATTTATAATAAACTCGATTTTTCGGAGCAGGAAAACTACTTGTTATAGGCATTTTGATGGGCCTTTTTCTAATTTTATAGTTGCATTTGATAGTGAGTCCTTTAGTTCAATCGTGTTACCACCTTAGGTTACAGTGTCATTTTACATAAAGAAAAAAATTGGTTAAATGCTAAAAAACCTATGAAGTATAAAAGAACGAAGAAATGTTACCCGAATTATCTTACCAACTCAACGATCGGTCTGTAATAAAATTACAAATTGTAATAATGTAGGTCTTTTGATGTTATTATTGAAAGCGGCACGCGCTGTTATGCGAACTAATTTCCTGTGTATGGGCTGTAAGGACTTCCATTTTAGTATTTCTGGTATTGTACTGTATATCGTTAACCGTATTTACTTTTGAATATTTAGTTTGTTATTCATTTGCGTATACTTATGCGACAGACAAATAATATAATAATTTCTTATTCTAGAAGCCAAGTTTGGCAAAGTTGCTCATTTTGTATATTTGATTGTGCAGGTTAAAATTTAAAAACAACTTTATATTTACAATTAATTTAATCAGATCATAGTTCCCCTGATAGGCATATTGTTGTTGATACCTTAGTATTTTTTTACTTGAATGGCGACCATCCTTCGCATATCAAGATAATTAGAGTTTTCTAGAGTGTTCAGACATTTATTTTGCAGTCAGGTAGCATATTGTGAGGATTTTGTTTGATTAATAATAGCTGTAAACATTTCGTTTTCTCTCAAACATATTAAACTGAGAAATTTAAAAATATCCGTATATAAATTTATTTAAACTCTTACCAAAATATCTAAAAATGCATTACGATTGTTTTTATTAAGTTTGTATTAAAATAAATACTTGAATGTAACCTACTTGAATGTAAACAGTATAAAAAGGTCGATGAGTAATTGGTGACGGCTAATTATTTCAGTTTTAATAGAAGCTTTATATGATTCACGTTCAACGGACAGTCCTGTCAAGTTTAGCTATGGTGGTATATGTACGTCGACACTAAGGGCAGTGCCCCTATATTCATTGAACCTTGTTAGCCACTCAATGCAATCTCGTCCAGTGATTTACACGCCAATTGTTTGCATCAGTCTAGTCTATAGATGATATCTCAATTATACGTCTAACAGAAACTTAACGCTCGTGTTATTTCTTCTAGAAGAATACAAATTAATTAACAGATGCAATAAAACCGCAACTAAAGGATAAATAAAAATAGTGGTAATCAAAAATGATGTAATGAGTCTTCAAAGAGAAAAACGATCCAAGTTTAGTATGTGGAAAGCGATAATACACAGAAAAAGAAAATATAGTGAAGTTATCGCATGTGATCGGGAATCATACGCCGCTCTGGCGGCATTGCAAGGAGGTAGTGCCGCTACGCTACCGCCATCTCTCGACGCTCTTCGAGCCTGTAAGTATTTATACTACTTGTTAACAGATGTCGTATATATGGAAATTCTATTTTTTAAATTTCAATGTTTAAAGAAACTTCTATCTAATTAAGTTTATTATTTTGAGTGTTGTATTTGTTACTGTCTATGAATTAAAATACATGTTATGTATGTACGTATATATTTAAATATATATCACGTTGCATATTATAAGGTATTCGGATATTTATATATTCTCAATTGTTCATTTATCACATATACCACTAGATAGCGCTGCGATTAAAATTAAAAAACACGAATTCGAATTATGTAATAGTGTTTACGCTATTTAGAGAATTATTCTAAAATGTTTTGTTTCGGTATTTACTTAAAATAGGTCATGGTTGTAAAATACACAGTCTATTATATTTATGTTGTGTATGTAGACAGATGGGGATTTAAATTGTGGGAAAACATGATTCATTGCATTGTGTTTACGATACCGACCGCATCAAATGTTGCCGCCCTCCAAATAAGGTCAGCCCGCTTGTCATATCTGTCCATTTTTGTTTGACCTCCCGTACTAGTACAAAAGGTTTTATTATTTGCCAATGCCAAAAACTTGCTACTTCATAATTTTGCTTCGTAATGACAATGCAATTTGTAAGAAATTCTGATTAGTAATTAAGGTCGACACCTTCGCAAGAACAATCGAATCCGTTAAGGACATCATTTGGCAGTGAACAATAAGAATGTACACGCAAAAGATGTATTATACTGTGGATTACCATTAAAACTCTTATAAATAAGGGTCGACTGTTTGAAAGTCGCTAGTGTGACTACGTATAGTCAGTGCTGGCTTTAGACAATACGAATCCCACGACACAGTTACCATGGTTTTACGTAAATCTTACTAATTGTTGTGCATTTGCACATAATAATGTTATTTCCTCAGAACAACACAAAAGTAACAATGGAAAATATTAAAATTAACGTTTGGTAATAACTTATTTCCTGGCTGTTACACTATATTTTTCGGCGATAAAATTATTATGTCAGATAAAAAGAAATAAATGTGTATTACTTTTTTCCGGGATTTTAACAGATAAATTAAATACAGATATTCTACATAGTGGTTTTCTATTCTTTCAATATTTGTCTGAAACTTGTTTATGTTTAACTCTTTATTGTCTACATTTTGATTAGTATAATTTGATTTGTGCATAGTTAAAGTGGATCGCTAACAAGAAAATGTAAAATGAATTTAAATATTATATAAAATCTCTCTCAAAAGGCAGTCGCCATTTTTTCGAAGTAAAATGACCAAGAAACGCTAATTTGCAGATATGATATAATTATCCATTTTATTATGTTGGTTATGTTTTATACTACATAATTTAAAAATAGTATAACGCAACAACCCAGTGCTTAAACGTTGCTTTTGATTCATTTCCTGCCAGTGACTCTATAGACGGTTCTCGTGCCACCAAGTTATTAATTTTTTTTAAATAAAGATTTACCATTATTTTATAATTTACATAAAATCTACAGTACGCAAACAAATATTCTCCTAATGAATGAATTTTTTCCGTGTCATGATACGTTGTGATATTTTTATTGTAACAGTTTTGAATACAAATTTAACTTGATATGTTTGTTTTACACGCGGAACGAAACGTCGCTCGGTGTGTAAAAGCGTAGGGGATTTGACCCAGTTAATGTCACGGGTCGTGTTGTTAACGACTTTAGGTCTTTAGCGAGTACTTTATTGATGTATTCATATTTACTATTGTTGTATTAGTTAGTCACTTTCATAACCATTATTTTCGTATATTTATGTAAAATGATAAAAGGTCTGAGTTGTGAGAACTCGAAAACTGCTGGATAGGTTTCTATAAAAAAATCGATTAATCTCCTGCTCATAGTTCTTATATAAAAATATTACGATATATATGTAATGCAGAACTATTGAAGTTTAAAAAACCAAAATTATTATAAACACTACAAAAGCATACGAAATAGGGCAAACGGTGTGGTGCTCATGTTTTGTTCTGTTTACATAGAAATACTGTTACGAATTTAAGTTAGAATTGATATTACAAAATCATCCCATGAACTCATAAGTACATTTATTTAATTTAATTTGATAATTCAGATATTGATTACACAACAACTTTCCCTTACATTTCTTTATTACAATAATTATCATTACACGAAATAGTATTTTATACTATATTTTTATTTACATATAGGTATTGATATCATATATAAACAAGGCTATATTATGTAACGCAATTGTAGAGATAGTTTGAGTCTAAAGTTAATGTTAAATATTGAACTAAATTAATTTAAAGTTATTGTTAATCTTATCAATGTTTTAATAACTTTATAATTTGGTAAAAGTCTCAAAAGAATATAAATTAAATAGAGTTATTTATTACAATATTAAAATAAATATATATAAGCTACAAATATATCGTGGATGTATCGAATCACAATAAAAACCGCGTAAGTGCTAAAGACTCGCAGACATGTTTAATTTTAAGGTTTGATTAAGTAACTTGTTGTTGTGTGTACTGTATAGAATGCTGCCAGGTTGCTGACGGACAGAGGACAGGGTCAGGTTTTTGTGGTTGCTTGATAAAATAATGACGCCTCTTCGTGGAAAAGTACTGTTTAAGGAAGACGTTACCGATGTGAGATGAGATGCCCGGTGGCAGAACATAGCAATTATAAATTATGACCATTAGACCTTAGAGATGTAATATATGTCATGTAGTAGTCTTATATGCATTGTGTTCCGTGACCAAATGTATATACAACTGTAGCGCTGTAGGCTTGTAGGTCCACATAATACACTACAAAAGTTGTTATGTTTAGCACCATCTTTTGTCAAGTTATAGTAACCTAGCTTTTGCCTGCGATTTCGGTCGCATTAATTTAGATTTGATCTATTTTTTTAGCACCACATTTTATCTGAATTAAATTATACTATGTCCTCTAATAAAATGTACGCAAAATATTATGGCAATCGGTTGAGTATTTAATACGTAAAAATATAACAAACAAACTTACATTTGCATTTACAGTATTAGTTATGATTGGATAGAATAAAAGTGATATATCGGAGCCGGACATACTCAAAAGCCGTTTGGTTGATCTTACAACTGTTTTATCATCAAGAAGATTTTACAATAACTCACCACAAGGTGGTGCTAAACTGTACTTTATTTTAACTGTACTGTATTTTATTGTTATAAAATCTTATATTGTAACGAGGACGAAGTTTTCGGCAGTTTCCAGTAAATACATACGATAGTTGGTTGATCGGAGACTAGTTCTTTAAAAGTATGAACTCCCTGGACATTCTATTTAAAAAAAAAAACATTTAGAAATATATTATACTTCAAGTAATATTTAAGCTATTTAAGATATTCATTTAAACGTCCAAAATGTCAAAATAGATAATTATTTAAATTATAATAATTACCTTAAATCGTACAAAACTTAACCTCTTTAATATACCGTTATTTTGAATATCTGTTATGTTTTTTATGTGGTTGTGTTTCGTTGCTAATGCGTGTAATGAAAAATTCACCGAGTTCACGATCCATCTCTTGTCACGGTTAATAAGCCACTCTGCCTTGAGTCTTTGTTTTAGAACAGTAGCAAAGCTTTCATCGTTGAAATTATTCAGGAGTAGGTTTTTTTTTTCAGTTGTTATTCACTCAGATATCAAAGTTTTCCAAGTCGGTGGCTCGAAATATTGTTCTTTAATAAACATATATTGATAAATTGTTTATTATTAATTTAAAACTTTGTGCTAATGTATAATTTAATATACATTCAGATGTATAGTGTAGTGTTGTACAATTAACTTGCGATTTTCATTATTTTAATTATATTATTAAGTAGCTGTATATTAGTATGTTTTTATATATTTTAATAATGTGGTATGAGATAAGATACAGTATAAGAAATATGTACAATTGTACATAAATATACTTTATACTATATAGAGATGCTATTTAATTATTCTAGTTCACACTATTATTTTTACAAATCAGTCTATACCATGTTTTTTTTGTTAGTGATTCAAATAGAGAACTAATTAGAACCATAGAGTTTACATTCCTATAACTGTTTGCTAATAATATATAGGGCATATTATTTGTTTAAATAAACATAAAAACACTTAAAATCATTGAAGTAATTGCTAATTAATTTTTAAAAATACCTAGATACATTAAACAGTAATTGAAATAAAAACTCTAAATATAGTGTTGTAAAAGAAGACATAAAAAAATGTTTGTAATGTTTATCTTCGTAAATTTACAGAGTTCCCCTTTTCTAAACTGTACTTCATCTTCCAACCGTTTTCTAATACCAAATTAGCCATATAAGCAAACATAAAACTCATCTAATGATACCACTTCCATGAATGGATGTGGAAGTGAGAGCTGCGTTGCTTCATAAAAAACTAGTTAGGTACGCTTTGAAGGCCATCGTTACTGAATTCTCCATAGTTTTTATTTGCATTGGATCTCGGAATTGATTCTCGACGTTCTTTCAATAAATGCGGGGAAAATATGTGTAAATGTTTGTGGGAAATCTTTTTTAAACAATACTTAGAAATATAGTCATTCGAACGTATACTATGATTAAGTAATTTCTAGACTTTATACATATTATAACGAATGCTACAAGAATTACTGATAACAATATACTTACTAAAAAAAGTGCAAAAACGCCGAATTCTGTTGTTTTTGTTGTTTCTAAGAGATCCGTTATGTTGAGTAATTGGTAGGTAAAAAAGGTTTTATCGTGCTGTGTTTTTCGAATCACAGTTGTTATAATTACGAATAAATGTTATCATACGCCATAACAACAATTAAAATGAATTTACGAAACTCCATAAATTAGAATCTATTGAACCGTTGAAGCTACAGGCTGTATCAAAAACATAAATGCACATAAATTCGCTCAGGAAAAATAACACGCCTTATGCATAGGATAGTAATAAATATATTATTGTAATTTTATAAATACATTGGAAGTTACTCGTAGTAACATATATAATAATTTTACATATAATTATTTGAAATGCACATAAAATAAATTTTAATCGTTATTAATTTATAACTCTAAGCATTAGGTTTATTAATGGCTAACTGATACCTGTGACTTCATCTGCGTTGTTTATTATCTTCACAATATATTTTATGTACAAAGGAAAAACATAAGCATAAGCTTACTCCAATTGTCCACGGTAAAAAAGACACATTGTTGAACACGCAGTGGTTATAAAAGTAGTAGTCTCTTAAAACTTTATATTAAATGAAGCTCGTAATAAAGCGTCCGGTGAAGCTGTTAAGACCTAGTTTGGCCAATAACGTAGTCAGATCGAGGAAAACAAATTGAAGGTATAGTGATATATTTTTAGATAAGAATTTAAAAAAATGTTTGAAATCAATCCAGTAGTTTTTGCGTGATGCGCACATAACGGCAGAACTCTATCGTTTTATTATTATTAATTATATAGATAAACCATAGCTCAGTTCTAATATTACAAATAGTGGTCGATTAAAATGATTTGTTTTCAATAACACCCGTAAAATTATGAGCCAAGGAGAACCAACAAAAGCAATTTACAATTCGTAACACCTTGTTTAAACTATTGTTTTATACTAGTTAAAATTGTTTGCTACTATTATTTATTTTAAACGTATCTGCCGTATTATAAATTCAGATAAACCTAAAAAATATACCATCTAACCACGTGTGTCATTTTGGCTATTATATAAGAGGATTTTTTTATGACGATGAAAAAAAACAATGATTCAGCCAAGTACTCATTAACGGGTGATTCACCGCATTGTGGAGGCCACGGTGTACTTTCCTCTCCGTTGTCTATATTCTTAATTGAAGCGCATAAGAACAATGGATATAATACCTCTCGTAAACGATTTTACGTTATAAAATGTATACAGGACTGAATAATCACACGTGGGCTTATTAATACGTGAAGTGATTTTTTTTTTCAAAATGAAAACGCTTTTGCCCTGGAAAGGTCTTTATAGCTTCACCGAACTATTGAGGCGAGCGCTGAAGGCACTCAGCCGATTTGGGATGTTTGGGCGACTAACTCTAGGGTGCACGGCACACCTCGGCTTGGGCTGTCACCTGTTTTGTGCAAAAATCGCGACCTATCTGAACTAACCTAAGCTAAGCTATCTAGATATACATATATGAGTTATTGAAACATGCATGTGTACCAAGCATGCGTGCCTCAACAACTCTTATATGTATTTTGTGTCGGAAAAATTCCTCTAAACTATGTAGGATATGATAGGATAGGGAAAAATAAGAGTTGAACTCTTTGTCGTTTATTTCTCTGAAAAAGAAAAACAGCGTGTAAGCGTGTAGGTGTGCACGTGTGTATAGGTGATGTGTGTGATGTTGTAGCAGTGATATAAGGTTTTGTGTCACTGTATCGCGTGAGCAGCGTACTCAAGGGCTTCACGCCGAGAGAACGGACCTAGGCTTGAGCCACTGCCAAGGGGGGTCTAATCTGGTATGCGAAAGCGAAATTTACCACCAGACCACGGCGACGTGATCTGTGGTTATGCGGGCGTGGGCGTGAACAGGCTCTGTTTGAAGAGACAGGCTGGTACTAATCGTTCGCTGACGTGATTGAATCAGCAGGGTAGTTAAAAATGTGTCGCGGTCGTCTTCTACACTGCGCAGCGTTGGGTACGGGTTCATAGTTCGCGGCGGATACCACTAACGGGCTGGGATGATTCGCGGCTTTTTCGAAATAACTATGCGTGAGTGATTTTATATACGCCCAGACAGAAGGCATCTCCAGGTCCCTGTGGAGATCCTTATTCCGGACGTACCATGGGGCACCGGTGATTTTACGTAGGGCTCGGTTCTGGAGAACCTGCAACTTATGAATACGATTTTGCGCGTGTGCAAAACCGGACAACTGTACGTCATAATCGGACGGAGTAAAGTGATGTCTATTCCTGTAAGAGTGAGAGAGTTATTGACATTTTTGTTCGATTGATGTACTTGAGAACACAACTACCCCACAAGTCTCTAGGAATAGTGAGCTATTATAATCGCCCCTAGGAAGGGACAAGTTGCTACTGAATTGGATTGTACATAGTGTTTGCTATTGTGACTAATCAAGAATCATGTAGACTGCATGCCTGTTTAGTAATATACTTTATAAGATTTAAAAAAAAATAAAGAAGTAAGAAAGGTTTTTATGACAATCTTTTAATGTGTGTGTAAATTGAACAAATAAATTTGAAATGTTTGTTTTTAATGTCAAAATAACTACATTTTCCTAAATGAATATGAAGATATATACTGTTCTAGTAACAGAAGAATAATTATGAATTTTTTTGTCTGTCTTTTTGTTTGTTTCGAATAAATACGAATAATCTCCGAAACGGTGGATCGATTTTGAAGGGATTTTCACTGGCAGATAGCTCATGTTATAAAGAGTAACTTAGGCCACTTCTATCATAGAATTGACTTCCGTACATATGTAAAATACTTTATAAGAGCTTGTGCTATTGCTTATGAGCAATATAAATAGTATCCAATTTATTTGCCAAAGCTAAGCACGGACGCTTCTTCATAACAATCTGTCTTCGTTTGATACGAAAATACCTGAGTTTATTATATGAACAATTATTGCAATCACTATAGGGGTTTGCATGTGTTGTTATTTAACAAGTTGCTAAGTTTTATAATATTATGTCTGGAACGATTCTCGATTTTGTGATTGTTTGTGGTTTTGTTCAGTTTGTGTTATCAATTCAAAGACAAAAGGAATATTAGGCTAAATGGTTAACTGTGCCTTTGCGTCATGGATTCCATAAAAAATTGTTTAGTTTAATGATCACTAATTTTCTCTCTTTTTTGTTACAGGTAAGTGTCCACAGTTTTACATATAATCATTACAATGGTAAAGTACAAAATAGATCTATGCATTTTCACGCTCTATAAATAAGGTACTTATTTTTATCTTATCTCGTTTTAAATAGAGTGAAAATTTAATTTACCGGTTCCGAAGACCTCCGTTAATTATTCTTTAGCTTTCATCAAGATAGGTATACTAATTTGCCGGCTTTACGGTGTGTTGCTAGTCTTACTTGTAAACTTGTATGTAATAGTTTATGTTTAATATATGTAATCGATTTTATTTACAAACTTTGTTATGTACTATTTAAATCTTTGTTAGATGATTTTCCGCTTACTAGATTTCAGCTTTAAATAAAAGTGAACGAAGATTATGATAATAATGTACTAGCAAAAACCCACAAATTTAAACGTGTTAAGTACAATCTAAAACTATATAACTCCTAGAAAACGCACCTGTTAGTGAAAGAATCTTAAAATTTAGATCAGTATTTCTGTATATTAAACCAACTAAATGAACAAATTTTACTTTTTTTTTCAAACGAAAAACCTTAGTAATATTGAAACTTTAAAAAATTAACATATGCCGGTCGAATTTAGTTCACAATTTGACCACAATTTTTTTAAATACAGTTACTAAACTTTATATATTTAAGTTTGTGTGAATCGGCACTTTCGAACTTATACTCCTAATAAACTCCGTTTGTATAACTAAGCTGATTTTTTAGAAGAGTAATGTTATGTCAATACTTCTGTTTGAAGTAATTGAATAAGCATCTTACACTTCATTCTTAATTTGTTTTAAACATTGCTGACATCTTTAAATATTAAATGTCGTTCGCCATGCCAAAAATATTAATCTTATTATATTCCGTCTTCATATTCTTATCTTATTATGTTCCGGGCTAAGTTTAGAATTTTAAGTTATGTTCGTTAAGATTAGAAGATATAAACTTAATATTATGAGATAAACGAGGCCGCGTTTAAACGCCCGCATACATATAAATCAAATGAAATCCCGATTTCTTCATATATTTCAATATTCTAACTAGGTTTATTGTTCCAAGTATAATAAATCTAATTTATTAAGAAGTATTAATTTTCTCAACGGTAATTTTACGATCGTAGATTTGTATACAATTCTTTGCTAGTCAATATACCCGGATGCATAGAAAGGGGGTAATGTTTTGAGAGTGTATATATATTTTCACACTTCATAACCGAAACGGCTCGATTAATTAAAATATATCGTTACATTCGTCTTGATCGTGGGAGTGACAGGGCTATATATTGTGTTATTACAAAAAAGTTAAATACGTATTGAATACTTGCTTTCAAAAGGTTTCTTACAAAATGCACAGCGCTCGCCCGAGGCAAGTTCGCGTTATCCTTTTTTCGCAAGTCTAACCAAAGCGAGACAAAAGAGCAAGATGGAGAACATTCAGCGAACGCGGTGCTTTTAAAACAAGGATTCAATACGTATTTAACTTTTCTGTTATAGCACCGATAATGTTAAAATATATGTCTCTAATAAAGGTATTGTATTTGTCAGTACTCTACTGAGCAACTTGTTCGTTAACATAACCAAAAAGAGATTTAGCGTTTTCGTAGTTGATTTTTTTTGTTTTTTCTTTTTTAATAAGGTTTTTTTTTGGATAAAAAGTACACTATGTCTTGGTCTATACTTCTGACAACGTGTACGTAAAATTTCATGACTTTCAGCAGACTAGGTAAAGCGTGAAAGAGTATATAATAAACAAATTCATATTCACTTCTATAGTATTATTAGGATTGTACTAGTTTTTTTAGTAACTTATGTTTATGTTATCCCCGTCTATTTATTAGTATTGTGCTAACTAAATAAATAAAAGTCTAACAATTTTAAAAGAATCTATCAGACACTGGTTACAGTTTAACCACTACTCGTGACTACTCGTTAGTAGAAATTTAGTTTAAAAGTAACTTGGTTGTAATGAGGGCTTATAACGATTTAACAAGTTAATTAAAAAGTTAATTGTTATGATCTAACTTGACATAACAGTAATACTCCGTTAACTTAGAAGTATTATATTTTCGGTAGGTTTTATATATATTCTTTTTAGCGCTTGATCAATACCTCACCTCAATTTAATTGACGTAGTAGCTCTGGGTGGTAGCCTGTGAAGCCTAGAGGAGGATTGGCTCTAGAGTGTAACTGCTGGAACACACCTATATCTGGTCTTAATACTATGCCATGTTTACTCAAGTTTCTTTACCGAACGCCTAAGCTCCTTATAGGATCCGCACCTACGTCAATCCTCACGATGTCCGAACACGCTACCACCAAGCCATACAGTAATTATCCAGAATAGACATAGAAAATGCGTTATTACCATGTTGTATTTTCGTCACCGCGTGTTCCTTAGCCGAAAGCTCAGATACATTAAACGTATGACTTCTGTTGATTAAATTTAAAATACGTTTTTCTCACATCTGCATTGTATATCGGATGTATGTATGTAATATCAGGGATGATTAGTAAAAGTGACGTAAAAACTAAAATCTGCATTGCAGTCTAATGAGTGGATAAATACGGTCGATTATGTAATGTAATTGACACGAAATTAACCCTATTGTATTGAATGTCGCCTCTTTAACTTACCGTCCGGTTCGCTCCGGATGTCGGTTTGCGTTAACGCTGTGGACTCACTCGCGTCTCTATATCCGTTTACACTTAATTCATACTCACCGAACCTCCAACATTTGCGTCTATTTTTGAAACATTGTTAAAAGCTAGATTTATAATTGGAAGTTATATAACATGACCTTAATTACATTCTCGATACTTTCGGTATAATTGAACAAGTTTATTGAGAAAATATATAGTTAAGAAACAAATGACAATCTATGAAATTAATTTGTAAATAAGTATTATCTTCTATAGTTTGTTTTATCGATTGTGTTACAAAATATTTTTAAAGTATAACGTCTGGTTAATGAACTGGAGGGTTTTAAAAATGTAATAAAAATTCAGTAAATGCAAGATGTTTCATTTTTTAATTTAAGTTTGAGACATATTTGTAATTATATATGTAGATTATTTTGGGTGATAATAACAAATCAGGTAATAAATTACTTGTAAAGATATGTTAGTTATATGATCAGAATACTGTGTAAAACTATTCGATTTACAATTCGTATAATTATGTTTATACATATGGTAATATACAGACGACGCGTGTTTGTTCTTGGAATTATTATATGGTCGGTACTTCCAATGTTCACTATAGACCATAGTTCATGGACATTAACAATTCTATACGCATCTAAAAGTGTGGGAGACTTAAGGCACTTCGCAGTAAAACATGCGTGTATATAAGGAATTTATATAAAAAAGTTTGTTATTTTATTTGTTACATTTTTAGTGACCTTCAGTAAATATAGTTAAATACGCATTAAATGCTTGCTCTAAAAAGGTTTCGTACTAAATGAACAGCGCTCGCCCACAGCAAGTTCACCTTATCCTTTTTCGCAAGTCCAACCTAACCTAACCAAAGCGAGACAAAAGAGCTAGATGGCTTACATTCAGCGATCGCAGTGCATTTAAAACATAACCTTTTTAAAGCAAGTATTCAATACAACCGGTAATATATATGGTATAAAGTATTAAATACCGGACGATCCAGTTTCCTTCCACGAACGACCCAACAGTGGAATGAGTTTCATGCTGAAGTTTTACTTGGGGACTACAGTATGGAGTACCTACTTCAAGGGGAAAATAAATAGGTTATTTAGGGGTCGGCAACGCGCATGTGACACTTCTGATGTTACAAGCGTCCATAGGCTGCGGCGACCGCTTTACACCAGGCGGCCCGCATGCTTGTTTGCTACCGACGTAGTATAAAAAAAAATATATATTTAACTCTTTTGTAATAACACTGATAGTGTTAGTTTTGCAAATGTCTAGAAACTCAAAGCAGTTAAATCGTGAAAGCTAATAAATAAGACGATAGCAAAACATGTTGTTCCGTGTTATCTAGATTAATATGTGTTTTAAATCTTCGTGCTAAGAATACAATAAACGTATTTCACAGCATTGCAGATGCGTTATATCAAGAAAACAAATTGTGACGGTACGTGTTGCGTTCAATCGTTTCACGGTGCAATAATTTCCGCAATATTTCACTGCTTTAATTCGAATTCTACAAATATTCTTCAGTTTTAAATTCGTAAGTTGTATAGTTTAAAAAGAAGTTTTTACTGCAAAGCTATGTATACTTTTTAAAACATTTTTTTTTTGTAGAAAATTAAAGTATTCAAATATTTGCGGTTTAAACATTTTTTTTCTCAAACTGACTACGCTATTGACTGAGCAAGGTCTTAAAAGCTTCACTGGACTACTAAGGCGAGCGCTTAGGGTACTCAACCGATTTTATTTGACAACTAGCTCAAGGGTACACGGTGTGCTCGGCTTGGGCTGTTGCCTAATACGTGCAATTCGCGACCTATCTGAGCTGACCTAAGCTAACTATTCATACATACAAGAGTTGTTAAACATATATGTGTACCAAGCATACATACCTCAACAACTCTTATATATATTTCGTATAGGATAATTTTCTAAACTATTTCAGTTCGATAAGGGAAAGAAACAAAATCCTTCCACTTTTATGTGTAAGCGTGAGGTGATATGTGTAATGTTGTTGCAGTGTTGTAAGATTTTGTGTCTCTGTATCGTTCGAGTAGCGCACTCAAGGGCTTCACGCCGAGGGAACGGACCTAGGCTTGAGCCGCTGCCGAGGGGGGCCTAATTTGGTAACGGTTTAAACATAATAGCACTCAATTCTTAATTATTATCTGTTTAATAATTACATAATTTGATTTGTATTTATACAATCTCATGAACTATTCACATCTTAATATGTATTAAGATTATGTATTAAGAAGTTATTATTATCTTAAAATAAATAATCTCAATGCAAAAACACTGGAATTCTCTGACTCATATCAATGGACGAGTTCTTCTTTCGTTTTACTGATCTGGAAACTTCATAATTAAATTTCTATGCAGTCTATATCACTCCTAAAGCAATGCCGAATCACACACACTGCACTTCATGGATTAAAATCTATCAAATCTTTTATGCCAGAAGAACATACTAAATGTAGGTACATACGTACAGTAGACAAGTATTACCCTAATTCTGCGTAATCCGGTAAAAGTACCAAATTCATTATAAATAACTGCATTATATATATTTTTATTCTATTTTTCTTATAATGCAGAATATACAACGTCGTTTAATGTTTTATTGATAAAGCAATGTGTTTGTGCATACTCACTATCAGTGTGTCAACATATTTACTTACAGTTTCGACATCTCAGGTTACGCAATAATGGTATAGATACATTTATGAGAAACTAGCCTTTGCCCGCGACTTCGTCCGCATAGACTATTCTGTTCTACTTTGGGCTAGGGCTAACACGCAGCGGAAGGTCACAACAGGAAAAAAATCCTGATTTTGGAACATTCTTCATTGTTGCTTTACATCTATTGGTCTTAGTGTCATGATATATAGCCTATATAACACTGAAATATTTTTTCAAATCGGACCAGTAGTTTCTCAGATTACACCCTACAACGTCACAAACTCATAAACAACGCCAAAAACTCACAAACGTTACCTCTTTCTAATATTAGTATAGAAGTATGGATGAGAAAGGCGCCTTAAAAGTAATAAATATATTTCTTAACGCGACTACCCACGTGGTGAATGAACTTGTAGGCTCTCTGTAATTATGACTCACATACAGAGCTCCCACTGACTAATTCGTATATTAATTTTCCCTTTTTTGTATTGTTTACACCTACGTACAAGGTTCAAAGCGTTGCTTTTATTCTGTTATGTTAATTTTAGGCGAGAAATGTTTACATATCTCTTCCGGCAGCCTCGCAATAAATCTTACAGCGTTGTATAAACTTTTCAGTATTCTATATCTCACTTTGCGGGTGTTTTTAAGTTACAATGTTAGTTAATAATTGATTTCCTTGAAATGAGTTTATTTGAACAATATATTTATATTGGTAATTAATAACATTTTAGTATATTCATTCGCTAAAAGTGTTTATAATAATTAATGTATTAAATTAGTATAATGTTTTATTTTTACCATACTGAACATTTACAATTCCCAGGTCATATGAATCAATCATATAATATACTAGACTCTTACTCGCGACATGATTCGCGTCAAATAGTTACTTTGGGCTAACGCTAACACGCAGTGGAAGCTCTCAAAAGGAAAATAAAAACCCCGATTTTAAAACCTTTTTCATTAATGCTTACTCCTATTGGTCTTAACGTAACGATATATAATAACCTATAATAACCTTCCTCTATAAATGAGCTGAACATAAAAAGAATTTTTCAAATCGAGTAGTTCGTCACAAACGTCAAATCGTCACAAACTTCTTCTTTTTCTTGTTTTGGCTCCGCAGAAGCACTTGCCAGTATCAATGTTTTGTTGCAATGGACGTTACAATACAATAATATAACAACCATCGTGTGATTATTTCAATATTCTAACAAGATGGTGGATCCCTTGTTAGAACCTTACAGGGAGTTTTTGTGGCATTCCAGAATTTCATGCTCCGTGGTATGATTTTCCATTCACTTCATTTATGCACAATAAACTAACTATATTACGTAAAACACCACCAAACTTACAAAATATAGAGTCAAGTATCATAAGATTATGAATAAAATATAAAATCCACTACAGGACAGCGTAATATCCCGCCAAAAAGTCCAACTCACAAACTTTACCTTTAATAATATCAGTATAGATTTTAGATAACGTACGTTATACATAATCTGTGCGAACATCGCGCTGTAGTTAAACATAGCATGCATTGAAATTTACATATCGACACGATCCAATCTGTTTTGTGTGTATCGGTTTTACGCAAACTGTGTGGATAGAGCCCCTGTTAAACTGTTTGAAGGCACGTGTCTGTGTTCTGGCTACAGCGCCGCGCCGACGTCATAACTAACTTTGTGTGTTTTATTTGTACAAATACACAAAGGATATTAATATATCGTCTTCTGTCTATATCTTCTATAATCGTAGTATAATAAGAATGTAAATCTAACGTGTCTTTATTTTTCGATTTTCGTGAAAAAAATTATTGTAGTTGTCTAGGAATAAGTAATAGAATACATTTCAATCATCTTTAGAAATGTCTGTCTGTCTGTTTGTATGAACATGTATCACTGCTAAAGCATTGATTCACAATAAAACGAAGAAAATCATAAAGCATATTTTCGACAGTAACTTGGTCTTTGTTTCATTAAAATCGGTTCACTCTATCAAAAGTTACTGTAATTCTAATGACGACGCTGCGTAAGTACGAGAGAAAAGTAGATAAGTAAATGGACTTAATACATTCAGATGACTTTATTAATCACTGTATTTACAAAGTCTCGGACATAGCTAGTGTAGAATATCACTCCATATTATAAATCAAAGTCCTCGGCCACGTTTGTTTGCGATAAACTCAAAAACTTCTCAGCGGGTTTTCATGTGGTTTTCACCAGTAGATAAAGTGATTCATAAGGAGATTCATTACGTACCTATATAATTTATCAGGGTTTTATTATCAGGGCGGGATAACGTCCGCTGTACCCGCTGGTGTCACATATAATATAAAAAAAGAGTTTAGGGGTGTAAGGGGTGTCGAGTAACATCTTAAGACTTGAGACACCCAAGCCAACCTCACCTGCACGTGGTGCACCCTGCTGAATAACGAATGAGGCAATGGCGAAAGAGGGGTGGTAGGGTTTTACATCCCGACTGGGTCGCAACCACTGTGCATATAGCGAAAAAGCCTGTCATAGTGACTCGCTTCTGCGCGTCGCGTTTCGGGATCAGCCTGTGCATATCCAGTACCGGGTGACTTTCGTCATTATGGCCGGCATGACAGCGGCGACCGACGATGTATAATCTGTCTCTCGGTGGTTGCCGATGTTTTTGGATTGTACTATGCTTAACATCAGGCATAGTGCAGTCACTATGTCGTGCTTCGATAAAAAAAAAAAAAAAACTATAAAGGTGTGTCAAATTCTTGCGACTAAGTCTAAAGTCTCGGTGAAGAAAACCATTGTAATGAATCCACTGAATGGTGGGAGGGATTTTTCTAAATACACCTGACTATCAATTAATCACGAGAAGAAAGTCTATCTCCCACTTATAGGTGTGTTCCGACAGTACACTTAACATTTGTAGGTGGTAGAGCTACGCTGCTGCTATAACTGGTTTCAGCATGAATGAGTCGGCTCACAGAAAACCGATGTGAAGTAACAGTGCTTACATTGCTGCGTTTCGTTCGGTCAGTGAGAGCGCCGAAGGCCCACCTCCCACTCTCTCCCTTCCCTCTCTTCCCCTTCCCCCTCACCTTTTCCCCACCAAAACAGGCTGACAACGTACTTGCAACTCCTCTGGTGTTGCTGGTGACTATGGACGGTGGAAATCACTTAACATCAGGTGGACCACATGTCCGTTTGTCTCCTATGATATAAAAAAAAAGAAAAAAAAGCCAGTCCCACTCTAGGTTTTGCGTGGTTTACCGTTGTAGCTCATGACGTCATTTAAAATCAAACCCTGAAATACATAAAGTAAAAAACAAAACTGATTTGTCGCTGGACATTGCTATTCCTGAGGTACTATGTATTTAGCCGTTAAGAAAAAAAAAATCTGTCGTGATAATATTAGCATAAGCTATCAAGAGTTCAATGACTCGAACATTTCCTGATACAAAACGACACGCTTTGAGCTACGTCATAGTCGTAAAACAGTTTTAGTATCGGCATTTCGCTTTCACTCGCTACACTGTAGAGACACTAAATCAAATGAAAGTTTATCTTATAAAGTTATTAATCGTATTATAGTACGTTTTATAACGATACGATAGCAGCATTACAGCACAAACCCCGAACTTCGAAGTCCCGGTGCGGTGCGATAAGCGATAATGCTTATCGTGTGACCAAGTTTTTTCTATGAAATTAAGCTTTGGGATATTTAGGGTTGGCAATAATTTATTTGTATACTTTTATATTTAATTTTTTAATAATATTTATTTATACTTATTGTTGAATCAATTAAAATTAAAAAATAAAATATAAAATTGACGTATTCCTATTTTTATTTCATATTAGATAAGGTTAATAGTAAGTAAGAGTCTGAACAACAAATATTTTTTTAAAGTGAACATTTCTTTAACCTTGTTCTGATTTGAAGCTTAATGAAACAAAAAAGCGATATTAAAAAGGGTAAAACATATATAGGTATATACATCTATAGTATTTAATGTGCGAGATAATAAGATAGAATACGTTATATCTTGTATTTGAGGTTGCGTCTTTGTATATTACACTACCTAAAAACCTACAATTTGCTCTGGTACTAGTGTTATACGTGCGTGCACGCCTGTGTATTACGAATCCTTGGAAAATGGCTTCATAACCAGCGTGGTGTATTGTTCACGCGATCGTTGTTTGTATGTATATTCTATTTGTTTTTAGGGTTTCACTTCTAGCACACATATTTTTTCTAAATAAATTACTGAGAATGAAGATTGCTAAAACAATGAATGTTGCTAAGACTTATCTGATATTGTATAAACATTGCAATCATTTAGTTTTTCATGAAAATAGATTATATTCGTTCTAATCCGTTTTGCTATTAATAATAATGCATTTAGATAGATGACACTGAGACCGTTTTTTAAAGGTATTTATATGATACATTATTGTATCCGTAATTTATATACTTAAACGTTTACGAACAAAATATAGTACTTTGTGTAAGGTTACGCATCAGGTGTGAGTGACAGCCCTAGAGTTGGATGCACACCGGGCCTGGGTTGCGCGTTACTGCGTTAGTAAACAGTCGCTAACAGTCCGTGTCGCGTGTGAGTCGCGTTGTGCGAACGAATTCTGTGTGGTATTATGTGAACTGTGTTAAAACTGTATCCTCTCTGTGCATGACCACAATGAGCAGGAACTCCGCGGTCGGCACCGGTTGAACCAGACTTATTGTTTTGTGGATTCATTACCTTTTGTTATGTGTTTGTTGTTCTGTTCAGTGACCATTATTTAGTGACATTGTTGAATCGTATTTTTACGTAAATTTAAATTTACTACCTAATGATCTACATTTGAATACTTTTTGTGAGGTAATTAATATAAGGTATTATACATTTTCATTAAAGATGTAACAGACGCTTTATATAACCGCGTACGCTCGAAACCTGAACTTTGACGTAGGTAGCTTAAAACTTTCGAAAATGATGAATCGTGTCGCAGAAATCTTGCTGCTATATACCTGTTTAAATACAAACTTTCATAAATTATAAGGTCAGTCGATAATGTTGACAGTGGCCCTGTGGGGCAGTCGTCTGTGATAAATTAATTAATAACTCAACGTATTGATTACCTCGAGTAACCTAGCTTTATATATCACACATGGTTGGCTCCTCCAGTGTGGGGAGACTAAGTATAGACTGGACGGGTTGTACGTTGCGGTGAAGTCACATACAAAAGTTTCACGTGTTATTTTGTAGTAATAATAGACCAATAAAATCGTTATTAGCATTCAATGAAATTATATTTTAAAACTTATTATTGATAATGATGATGTCATATATCTAAACAATCTTGGTGATATCTGTAAATATACGGTAAAATAATGGCATAATTTATACAAAGTCAAGTAGTTTTTTTAAATTAAAACGTATATAAGGTATTTCTTAAATCAATTTAGTTGTCCGTCACAGTCTTAACAACCTCGCAAGAAAATATCGCAGAACTGTCAACTTTAACGGCTGAGTAAATTTATTTTATAGTGATTCTTGTAACTTATATAAATGGATAATATAAATATATATATCATTATTTTAAATTAAGAATCAATGGTACCGAGTTGCGTTAATCCATACAATTAGATTCAGTAGTAGCCTTTGAACGAATCGAGTTTTTCAAACAATGTACAACATTCCTCAAACTGTATTTTGTGATTTAGTGCCTTTATAGCGTGACTGGAAGGCCGACACTTCTCGGTTGGATTGTCTTGAATGAGTAAACGTTTTGATACACACGAACGAATCTGTTATTGAGAATATTTTTGACAATACATTTCGTGATCACTCACTCCGCTAGTTGATGGCGATAATTCACAAATTCCTACTTTCCAGTTTTATGTCATCGTCGAGACATAAACGTCCGCTTTCGATAGATAAGCGGCACGTAAACCTAAAGAATTTTGTGTAATATCTTCTGGTTTCAAATGAGTCGTGCACATGTTTCGTTAGAACATCTTGCACTCGTAGCCGGACCCGGGTCGCGTTCCGCTACCTGATCCCAAACTCCCATTGTTACATCCCTATTGACTCCTACAAAACAAACCTACTTACCCTGTTTTGTTCCACCCATAACAATGAACCGTTGTTTCTTTGAGAGCGCCATCATAGCTGCACTCGAGTTTAAGAATTTTTAAACGGATTGCACCAATACTCTGGATCGACTGCTTAATAAAACAACTTTCGTAATTAATGTAATTACATTTAAAAAGCAAATCGAAGGCTTACGTTGTTATGCGGTTGCAGGTACGCAAACACTTACAGAATATAAAATTGCCTCGACGATACAAGTAAACGAGTCATAATAGGCCAATGGGATGTATTTGTCAACCGGACCACGTCTTTCACCCATCGTGTATCAGTGTTGAATGCGAAAAGAATTTGATACGGACTCTACCTAGAGCGTTGGAATTTTAATCGTTGTAACGTTGAAAGACATTATTATTTAACATCGAAAAAAAATTTACAGCTGTCGTTTAGACAAAGATGAAAGGAACCTATAAAGCTGAAGATTAAACTTTAAATATAGTATGCTTATAATCTTTTATACTTTCACAACGATCTCCCTTACGTGTTATGTCAACATATAAATCGCTTTGAGCTCTTTTAACAGATATGGTTTATCATTACGAAATTCCCCGAGGGACCGATAAGGTGCCGTGAGAATATCAAAGAAATAATCCTGGATTGTGTCTCTCTTACAACTACAATACAGAGAGAACTTACTCTTAATGTAACCGTTTAATTATAATTTTTATATCAAATGGAACGTACACGATATTTTTTGAGAGATGCTTAGTAGAGAAATCTGTTTACACGGATAACTTTGTTACAATTAAAATTCTGAACAAGATCTTACTAGCGTGATTAATTTGATTAATTGGAAGAAAGTATAGATCTTACGGAATTGTAAACACAACACTCTATACATATAATTAATTAAGAGATGACATATTTATTGTTTTATTTGTTATGAAACTCTACAGTATATTTATAAGAGTTACTTTGTTTACAATTCCAATACCGGATTTCACAAAGAAATTTTGTTATAAAGACCATAGTGAAATTGCTTTGTCTATATACTTTGTCATGTGGTATGGATTTATGAAAATTGGTACGTAGGGTTTTTTAGTATAGATATTACTTTTTACGTTTTATATAAAATCGATGAAGATTACACTGGTTATTAAAAAAGTCTTAATTAATGTGGTGTGGCTATAGTTACCGTAGTGTATTGCAAAGATAGGATTACCACCGTAATAGAAATGCGCGTCGGTTACCAGATGCTGTTCACACTTGATGTGACGCCATCGATTTTTCAAAACTTGTTTGCACGCCAATTAACCCAACGAGGTGTGCTAGAAACACGAATCCTTTTTAATCACGGTCAAAGGGCCTGTTCGCTCACATGTAATCAAACTCGGGGTACACTTGATATTCAGATTAAGTGGAATATGTATAATTTAAGTAGGACAGGAATCCTTGTATATTCGTTTGGCGGTGATACCAAAACCGTATGTTTTTACTTCCATGCTCTCTATATCCTCACTTCTACGCTTACCTTGAGTGCTTTTATATTTAGTAGTTTGTGTCTTAGCTTTGAAAGTATTTGAATACTATGTAAAAGCAATTAAGAATAATCATCGATACGTCAAAAGCAAGAACCTACCTACATACGTAGTGTATTACAGAAACATTATTGGAGACGTAAATAAATTAATGTCAAGAGTTTAATAAGAGTTGGGCTTACACTTAACAATAGTATCCATTTGCGATTTTAGTTGTACTATAAAAATGGTTAAAACAAAATAGTCTTATACATGAACTACATTACTCGTCAATCTTTTTGACCGCTCTGAATATAGCCATAGGATCGCACTTCCGCATAATACACTCAAGAATTTAATACAAAACAAAGTTAATATAATATAACTAGCTGACCTGTGCAACTTAGTTTGCTCCAAAGTGGTTATCACTGTATCTTCACTTGGTTATCAATTGTATTTTTAAACGCGAAAATGTAATAAAACGGATACCCGATTGCAGCGATTACTACAGTTTCCAGTTGTGAATTTAAACAATCCACGGACTCACTCAACCATATACCCAGATTATATGTGATTTTTTTTTAATATAAGCCTAAAATCCGTTCGTAGCATCATCTACCAGGTTCAATTAAGATAAAAACTAACCTACATAAAACTAAATAAATATCTCTACCACTTTATCATAACTATCTTCAACTTGTATTAAAACCCTTTTATACTCCATTGCATTGAAGAAAACTATATGAAAACCGTGTCGAAGCGTCAAACATCGCGTCGAAACGTCAACTGTCTCTTGCTTGTAACTATTGTCTAAGAGTTAAAAACTATTGCGAAAACAAATTTTAAAATATTTCCAATATATTCTTATAAATAATCTCTATACCTCTCACAATACAGTGCCTATCAGCTTTTGGTAATTTATCTATGTTGATATGTTTCTATTGTAGATTATTCTACGTTGTAACACTGAATATTTGGCATTAAATTTATAACGTGTATTTGTCACACTTGATATTGGCGATATTGCCTACATAGGCAGAGCTCATACCGGAAAGAATCCATCAAGTCAGCTTTATATATTATATTCATCTGAACTACATCCCAGCTACCTGGCTGCCGGTAAACGTTGCGTTTATTTGTGCATATCGTACCTTTACAGACAAAAATATTGATTTTTAAATAGTTTTAGAATTTTTTAACTAACTTTGAAACTTTATTAAAATGGAATTATTATAGAAAAACATTATTATTGACAATAATGTACTTGATGTTATTTTTTTTTTTGGAAGTAAAAAAAAGTAATTTTAAACCATGTTGACATAGCAGTAATTTTATCATAACTATATTAAGATATAAATAAGTACAAATTTCATCTTTCAGACAAATTCAGTTATTTAGTCAATATTTGGACCGGTTTATTGCTATAAAAATAATAACTTAGCTATAGTTTTGTGCAGTACTGGCTGCACGATAAAGATAGCGATAATTGTGGCAGCGTATGTTATCGACGCATATATTTAAGATTGTATCAGTCCCAAGTCATACGTTTACGTTTATCGTTGTTCATTGTATATGGTGAAATCTTAATATAAATAATGTTTAATAAAATGAAATTTGTTCTTTGCTATGGAAAAAATAATTGGTTTAAAGTTAATTACTTTTATTTATAAAATATTTTAACGAGCATATGATTGTTTATAAAAAATTTGTCTGACTATGATAAATTCATATTTTTAAATGCGTTCAAAAGTTACTGAAAAAAAAACCTAAACTTACTCATAAATCAAAATTAATTAAATCAAAATGCACATTAAAGATACAACGTTAACCGGCAACCAGATGTCCTAAATTCTGTCTATTCATATATTGATAATTTGTGTAGGTGGTAGTGCCACGCTGAAGCTATTACTGGTTTCAGCATGAATGGGTCAGCTTAGTCGGGCTAATATCATCCTCTCACAGAAAAACGATGTGAGATAACATTGCTTGCATTGTAGTGTTTCGTTCGGTCAATGAGAGCGCCGGAGGCCTACCTTTCTTCCCCTTTCCTCCTCTCCATTCCCTTACCCTCGGCCTCCCCCATATACAGGTTGGCAACACACTTGCGACACCCCTGGAGTTGCTAGTATCTATAGATGGTGGTGGTCACTTAACATCACGTGACCCACCTGTTTGTTTGCTTCCTATGATACAAAAAATATATATATTGATATATTAAAGAACCAGCTATTCTAAAATTCTTGTTCTCTCAACGTTGCCGGCTCTTGTACTAAGGTGTCGCAGAAAAGTCTAGTTACGTTAACTATTTTTTTTTGTTTTTCGTTATCCTGGAGAAACCCTTGCGTTTTATGGGACAAAATGTATCCTGGATGCAGCCTTGTAATATCAGCTATCACTGTGTTAAGTTTCGTTAAAATTGGTTCAGTACTTTCAGAGTAATACGGGTTTAGATACTAGACTTTAATCCTTCATCCTGGACAACCCTTTGCGTATTATGGGACAAAAAGTATATTTCATGTAATCTCGTAATATTAGCTATCACTATGTCAAGTTTCGTCAAGATTGGTTCAGTACTTTCAGAGTGATACGTGTTCATAGGGACAGACAGACAGACAGACAAAAATTGTAAAAAGATTATTTTTGACTTCTATATCGATAACATAGTCTACCCTGATTAAAATTTTCAAAAAATATTTAATGTACAGATTTCGACTTGTTACAGTTTTATTATAGTATAGATAGATAGAAGATGATAGGAATCTAAATTTGTTTATCCTTAAGTTGTCTCGATTTTTGTTCTGTGCAACTATATTCATAACCGTCAAAATGTTTGGCGTGGCCTGTGGTTTTCATTTCATTATATTTTCTTCTCTTGTGTGAAACTGCACTGTTGACTGTATGCCCCTTTCTAATGAAGCTTTCGTTATAAAGATTATGTACGATTTACAGTATTTACGAAGGTTCGTGTACAAAACGGTACTTAAGGTGGCAGTTTTCGCAGGCCCCTGTCAGTATTAATGTGACTAGTTGGCGGTCGCAGGCACGGTCATTCCCCTATAGTTCCGGCACCTACTTTAGTCACCGGCCGGATATGGACGGGTCATTGTTTAAAATTGATATAATCTCTTATGATGACTTTATAAACACAACAAATTATATTCTAAACTAGGTGGATAGAAGCTAAAATATTATTTAGGATGTAACTCTTTGATATGCCTTGTAGCGTAGTTACTGGTAGTAAGCTTTACTAATAAGGTGAGGTGACATGGTTCGAGTCCCTCACAGGACTTACTTTTGTGTAATATCCATGTTTGTTAGTTCTGGGTCTTGGTTTTATATAACTATATTTGTATTATCAGTTCTCTTTTTATCATATTATAATATTGTTTATTTTGGAATCAAGGGTCGTATTGACTGTCACTATACTCCCACATTAAAATGAGGATACCTGAAACTTTTTAGACCAAACATTTGCGTAAACCAATGTCTGAGTGGCTAACGGAGAAACGTGATTTTATATTTATAAAGAAATTCATTTAAAACAATCCTGTGCCCATCACAAGCGTGTGAAAATACATTTCTATCAAACTGTACTATTACAAAATAAAAGCCTGAAGGGTTCTTCCAGTTTCACCGAAATGTCTTCACTCGGTAGAAACGGCAACTAGCGTTTAGGTACTCAATGAATAGTATGGAACACGGAAATGAACCCCGACAACAGTGTCGCAATTTTCTTTCATCCCGATAGATCTCGGACGTCAAGTCCCTCGCAATTCATTGCTTCGATAAAATCGCAAACAATCCTAACACCCTAGTGGTTTCCGCTACGACCTACTGCATCCTTGACTCCAGAACTGAGTGTTCTAAAAACTGGCTGCAAAGCATCTTCACTGATCTTCCCGATAAAATTACGACAGCGAATGATTCGTTCCTTTCCGATTCTTCAAACAAAACGTATTCGCAACCATGCCCTCGAAATCACGGATACGTCGCCGCGGATAGTCAATTTCGCCTCCACGTTCCCGTCGCGGCCCCACTCGGCAGCGTTTCAAGCCTAAGTTCGATTCCCTGGAGTAGAGTCCTCAAATACGCTGCTAACTTGATACAGTCACACCACATTCATTAGTAATAACAGGCACCACACTACAGTCATACACCTGCACACATACACAATAGGAAGAGAGTAGGTTCTGTAAGGGACTTGGTCTTTGTTTCTTTTTTGGTTAGTTAGTTTTAGCCAAAATTGTCATATTCAAAATACATGTACGCTTTCGTGCTTATGCGCATATATGAAGGTATGCAGGTGTGTCTTACCAACGTATACATGCATGGTTACGTATACACGTATACATGTATAGTGTAATTTGCGTAGATAGTTTAGTTTCATTTGCGATTTTGCATGTAAGGCAACTGCTCCAGCCGAAGAACGGTCTTTTTGGCACCCTTATGCTAGTTGCTCTTTCGTCTGAGTGCCTTAACTTCTTGCTCAAAAAAGCCAGAAAAATTGTGAAAGCCCGTAAAGTCCGTCAGGCTCATAACGGATAGTCGAAACAAAATAGCGCAAGGGTGCAAAAGTAGTCAAACTTTGGTTTGAGCTGTTATTGCGTTAACTACACATATTATGTAAATAAGTGTATATTTAATTTATCTGACAACTGTTTACACGGCTAACTACATAAAACGGTAAAAACGGTGTCTCACAGAAACTATGTATCACATCGCTTTCTATAATTTCTTATTTTGGGTAATTCATTTTTTTTTTTTCGAGATGTCTACGCTATTGACCCAGCAAGGTCTTAACAGCTTCACCGGACTACTAAGGCGAGCGCTTAAGGCACTCAGCCGATTTTATTTTGGCAACCAGCTCAAGGGTGCACGGCACACCTCGGCTTGGCTGTTGCCTGTTGCATGCAAAATCGCGATCTATCTTAGCTAACCTAGCTAACTATTCATATATGTATGAGTTGTTGAAACGTATATGTGTACCAAGCATACACGCCTCAGCAACTCCATATATTTATTATCGGAAAATTGAGAGTTTTTCAGTTCGACGAGGGAAATAAGTAAACCCTTCCACTTTCATGTGTAAGCGTGTAGGCGTGCACGTGTGTGGGGGTGATCGTTTAGTGTTGTAGCAGTGATGTATATTTGTGTGTCACCGTATCGCGCAAGCAACGCACTCAAGGGCTCCCTGCCAAAGGATCGAACCTAGGCTTGAGCCGCTGCCGTGGGAGGCCTAATCGGGTACCGGGTAATTCATATTATCTATTTCCTTAATCACTATTAATAAGCAAGGCATAAGCTGCGCAAATCTTGTCAAATTTGAAATTGGATAGTCGACATTCGAGAACACTTCAAGTAAATTTTATGTTACACACAGACATTAATTTCGATTTAACAACTGTACAGTTGTTTTTACCACCATAAACAAAGAGTATTGTGTAGAATACGGTGGTGTGAAAGGGGAACGTGACGAACTTCCTAATGTTCTTTTGATATTTCCGTTTGTATTACCTTGACATATCAAATGTTGGGAATTCAAAGCTTCTGTTTTGAATCGCTTTCCAAACTGTTCTTTTGTTTTTAATACAATTTGTATCGAAGCGTAAAAGACTCGCATTAAACATTAAACTAACAAATAAGCAACAATTCATTTAGCTTTTCATATTGGTATGTTTACCTTATAAGGTTATTTTATTCTTTGGGGTTTGATCTGGTTGGAGCTGTTGTGTACTTAAGAAGTGCTTCTTTGTTTTACCATTTTTTATGTCATAGGAGGCAAACGAACTGGTGGGTCACTTGATGTTTAGTGATCACCACCGTACATAGACACCAGCAACATCAGAGGAGTTGCAAGGGCGTTGCCAGCCTGTGTTGGTGGGGCAGGGTTGGGGGGAACGGGAAAAAGGGAAGGGAGAAGGGGGAGGTGGCCCTCCGTCGCTCTCACTGACCGAACGAAATACAACAATGCAAACACTATTACTTCACGTTGGTTTTCTGTGAACGGGTGGCACTACCCTGGAAAAGCCAACCAATTCTTGCTGAAACGAGCTCAGCTTCAGCGTGGCTCACCCACAAAATGACAAATTAAAAGCGAAATGACAACGTGATCATCTAAATACTTTTCGATGTCATACCTATCTGCAAGGTTTTGACTTCAAGATATACACTGGCTAATCCAGAAATACGATAAATTGAAAGATTCTCATATTGGGACACCGCGTTGATCGACGTAGATTCGAATCCTGACAATTGAGTCAAACCTTACGGTGAAGGAACACATCCTTATTAAGCCAGCATGTTCATGTTCAGCACTAGTTTTAACATGGTGATACGGCTTTCTCTAAGGCTACTTAGGTAACTACCAAGTACCCTTAAATAAAAAATCTGCCGTCATTGGTGTGTTGCAGAAGCGGCACTTGAGAGCCAGTCCTATTCTAGGTTTAACTTGTTTACCATCTTAAAGCAAATCGTCATTAAATATCAGATGATATTATAGATAAACATTAATACTTATAGAGTATAAAAGATAAAATAATATCACTGTGACGATCCACTCGAGTACAGATCACCATATCATCTTGAAGACTGGTTTACATGAGCTGATCTTGGTACGCGAAACGTCTAAACGTACCAGTATTGGCAAGTGTTGCACCTGATCTTTGGTGGTCCCGATACAATCGAACACAATTGCTATATCTTACCTAGTTTAGTAGTACAAGGCAAGATAATTGGATCAGAAATATTGATTGTCTACGTACTTGTTTATTGTATTTATAAAAATTTCGATTACGATTCTATGAACGCTTGTGGTCGTTTAGTCGTCGAAGTTTGACTACAATAAGAGATACACTTTTTCTTATTATTAACTGTAATTAGTATAGTACAGATATTGTAGATTGTAGACGTATTAAGAAGCTTAAGATTCTTCAAGTATTAAAAGAAAATCGGTTGAGAAATAGAGGAGAAAAAGGTACTGAACTGTTTTATCTTTGTCTAATATACAGATATGTTGTTAAACACTAAACCATGTATGTAATACCATCAATATACACTAGTTATCCATTTATTCTAGTACTTTCAATTCTGGCCATTAGAAGAAACTAAATGAAGATGGTCACAAGAGTAAAAACCTTAAACTTTCAATCCATTTCAATAGATTTACATCCAAAATGTGAACAGTTCGCGCTGAGAATTGATCTATAAGTTATTTAGGTAGACAATTAATTTTGGCATTTAACCTTTTCGATAACCGCTACGGTTGTGGTCCACGCTGGCCCCTTTCAAAGGTTGAGTTGTGAAAGAAGGAATCAGTGATCGTGCAATGGTTTCTACTAATTTTGTATCGTTGTAGTCACGAATTCGATCTGTTCGGATTGTTGGGTTAATTTGAACGATTAGTTTAATTTGTAGAAGAAGGAGCTTGCCCTTTGTAAACTATTTGTCTTACTAAGAGATTTATCATGTCCTAATAGTTCACGTAAGTAGTTTTGAGAAAGCAAAATATAAGATGAAGTACATGAAATGCTTTTCTGTACTACTAAATTACAGATTGTAAATCGCGAGTTTTCTTATTCTGGAACCAAAAAAATACAGCTGTTGTAAGTTTTCTTCTCACTATGGTTTGCATAAAATTTAGAAAAAACCGTAAGGAGAATTTCCGTAATTTTTTTTTTTTTGACAAAATTGTATGTTTTAAATATGATCTTTAAGTAATATTTTATATAAATGCAAGTTTTTTCATCGGCTATTTTTCCTCCTTGGAATGTCGATAAAGGCGCCGCTTTTCTATATACCAACCAGCCCATCCACATCGAGTTCACTCAGCGTACTTTCTGATGTACATTTTGTATGGTAATTGCTTCAATCCTAATCGTCATAGCGTGATATTGCTGTGTGACTTTCAATAAGTTCACTATAAAATATAAACTCTTCAGTTTTGTAATATTAGTACCTATTACGTTAAGTAGTCCGTTGATGCTGTTAAGACCTTGCCAATTTTGCGATAGTACAATTTAAATTGATTAAGAATGCGTCAGATACATGTGTAAATACAATTTAACAAAATAAATTCGAAATGTTCATTAGACTTGTCTTTACGAACTTGTAAATTGTGGTTGAGGGGAGATTCCTTTATTCTTCGAAGAAATTACACTGGCAGTCTATACGTTAACATTGCATGGCTCTAATTATACGCATTGTTATTGTTTTTAAAAATCGTAACTCTATAAAATGAAACAATGCTCTGTTTTGAAATATCAATTTAGATTTATATTTTATTCGAAAGTAAGGTGTATGTCCCTTTGTATATGATATTTTTTTTTCTTTTTTTCGAAATGACTACGCTATTGACCCAGCAAGGTCTTAACAGCTTCACCGGACCACTAAGGCGAGCGCTTAAGGCACTCATCCGATTTTATTTTGGCAACCAGCTCAAGGATGCACGGCACACCTCGGCTTGGCTGTTGCCTGTTGCATGCAAAATCGCGACCAATCTTAGCTAACCTAGCTAACTATTCATATTTGTATGAGTTGTTGAAACGTATATGTGTACCAAGCATACACGCCTCAACATCTCCTCCATATATTTATTATCGGAAAAAATATATGATAATATACTGTGTATCTATAGTACCTAACTACTATGGATAATATTTACTTATATTTCATAAATGTTAATTATAGGGGACTAGCTCTGTAGTCCGATAAAGCTGTCACGCCAATAGCAGAGTCAGTTTAAAAGAAAATAAAAAAGGAGACTATAGTTAGACGGCTCCGTCGTCTGCGCGTACGAGGTCGTCCGCGAGCGCCGCCTGCTCCGACCTACGCGACGATGCGCAAGTCAAGCGCCTCTTCGTCCGCTCCGCCTCTTGCGTCGAGCCGACGATCTGCAAAAGGCCCTTTTCAGGGCCAACCAGACCACCACCCGACGACCCCTGGCCAGCCCACGGATCCCGACACCGCTTCTACATCGACCACCGCTACGCCCACTGGACCCCGCACCTCCGTGCCTGTTCCCAGCACGTCGACTCCGGACGCGCGGCAGTCGCTGCCCGGCGAGGCGTCCGCTGCGACGGATGCGTACGAGAGTGATATTCTCACTCTCGCCCAGCTAATTTTAGCTGGGGCTCTGTCGCAGGGGATGCTCCGTTGGATGGCGCTGTTCCTGCGTGTCCAAGAAGCCGCTGCAAGTGGAAAGCTGCCTTCCGCGTCCGATAAGGCCGCGCTCGCATGCGCAGCCCGTGGCAAGCTCGCGCCGCCCGCATACTCCGACGCGCCGACTAGCCCGCTCGGTCGAGCGCTGCGCCGCAAGCGCAGCGAACCCGAAGCTGGGCCCGTGTCCGATCGCGCGTCCTCTCCAATATCGCCTACTCCAGCTGAAGCCCCGCTGAAGAAGAGAGCCTGCACCACGCAACCCGCGCAGACACCTCAACTTCGCGCAGACCCCGACCCAGCGACGCCGGTGCGCGCACCCGCACCCGCCCTCGCTCCGTCGCGAGAGGTTGCCCGCGAGCAGCCTACTTACGCGTCGATCGCAGCGCCGCCTGCGCGCGATCCGCGTACTACGTCGGTCGACTGCCCGCGGAACCCTAATTTGCAGCCTCCGCGCGACAGTGCTGCCGCCGCGGACGAAATACTAACGCCTGCATCGCCCGACGCGAAAGGCCCGCGCTACCCGCCTATTGTGGTCGAGAGCACCCACGACTGGGTTCGGCTACTCCCACAACTGGCGGATCAGTTGGGGCACGGGCCCAACGTTCGCGCCTACGGGAACGGAGTGCGCTTCATCCCGCAGGACGTCGAGGAGCATCTGATCACACTTAAATTCGTCGAGAAGCTTGAGGGGGCGTCTTGGTTTACCTATACGCCCCACACCCAGCAAGGCCTCAAGGTCGCGATCCGCGGCCTGCCACGAGGGATAAGTCCACAAGACATCGCCGTGGCCCTCCGAAGAGAGGGGTTCGTGGCGAATTATGCCAGAGAGATAAATGGCCGGCGCGGTAGAAACGGGTGCATCTACTTCGTCGTGCTCGCGAGAACACCAGGGCTGATACCAGCCATCTACAATGTATCCACACTGATGAGCATGCCTGAGATACAGATTGAAGCCTGGAGAGGAGCTCGCCGGCTGTCGCAGTGTTTTCGCTGCCAGCAGTTCCGGCACTCCTCTCTACAATGTCATAGACCTATCGCCTGTGTGCGGTGCGGCGGACCTCACGCCGCCCGCCAAAGTGAACGCCCCAAAGAAGAGACGGCGACCTGTGCCAACTGCGGGGGCGCCCACACCGCAAACGACAAGAAGAGATGCCCCGTCTTCAAACGCGAGCTCAGGAACCTCCGCGCAGGCACCGTGGCCCGGTCAGTTACCGGGAGACCCACGCAGGCCACCACGACCCCTCGGGTAGTGGAAGAGTCGGCGGCGGCCAGCCTTATGGCGCCCGCCAACGATCCTCCTACAAGGGGACCCAGGAGAACCCGCAGGAAGAAGAAAGGCCCCAAACAATACCAGCTCCTACCCGAAGAGGAAGCCCGGCTCGGTGAGCTGATGGATGGTTACAAGAACCTTCTGGACGCCAAAGAGGCAAAAGTGAAGTCTGCACCTAAAGGAGAAGCCCAAAAAATCGAAGCCGAGTTTGAGGGCAAAATTAAAGCCTACACGCGACTGATCCGCGAAGAGGGAGAGCGCACATGTCGCAGATGGACGCTGGAAAGAAAAGGAAGGCCGGCTGTCGCCACCTCAACGCAACAGCCGACGACGACCGAGCGAGATAGCCAGTGAGAGAAAGAGAGGGAAAGAGGACAAGACACCCACAGGGGCAGGCCGTTTAAAGACGCCCCCCCCCCC
>JACEII010000024.1:424131-454935 GCA_014332785.1 Antheraea mylitta
AAACAGAATACCCTCCCGTAGTTGCGGGAGGCGAGTGAAGCCTCAGCTAGAGGGGCCACCCTGACGCTGACACCCCGCACGCCCCCACAAGGGGTGGGCGAGAAGAATCCCACGACGACTATAGTTGCTGTTTACGACTTTGCTCGCGTTAATATAGATTTGATCATTTGGATAATATATACCCTGTCATCTCTTCTGTACACCTGATAACCAGGTTAGTAAGGCGGGAAACAAACAAACAAACCATTGCATTCCTTATGATATTTAGGATAAAATCTCAAATAATTGGAATTTTTGATCTGATATTGAACATTACTTCACCAAATGGAAGCCACATTATTTGTGAATATCTTTGTATTATATTGTTATTAACGCGAACATAGCTGCGGCTTCGAACGCTTATTAGTGTAACCATAATTGGATTTGATAAAAAACTGGAAAACCTTATATTGTATTTCAAAATCGTTATGATATTAATCCTTGTAAATAAAGTGTAATGTTTCATCGAGGCCAACAGCCGGGAAGGTTTTCGATCGGGAACGGCATTGCATTGGCGATCGTCCAACCAACAGTTTTATAACTGACACTGTTTACAAAGCCGGCGCGGCGCGTCACCTAAATATGCCATCGCAATAAACTAAAGATTTACAAGCGTTTATCTCTATGAAAGCAGAGAACACTCGCTCGCTTACACAAATCTATAGCCGGATGCGGAAACGGTTACTACAATTCTATAGAAATTATGCACGGAATATATTAAAGGGCTTTGTTGTTATTGTATGATACTCCTATATCGTTTTTATACTCTTTGTATGGATGAAATATTGAATTACTTTCTATCCTATAAATATTACGTTTTGTTCATTTATGTGAGGTTCTTTTTACGGTAAAATTGAGTCTATATTTTACTAGCACCGTCGTTGAAAATTACAATATTAGTGATAACAAAGAATTATAACCTCGCAGCACCTAGTGGCTAGCTATCGCATAATGCATAACAAACTTCTTCATGAAAGAATGTTTTTGGTGCTAACTCTTATGGTGATCAGTCAAATGATGAAGGACGTTATAAATCACAAATATCCAACCAAAATCCATTTTTCACATGGACAATATTTACCTATTAATAAGGCTAATTTATTCACTTTCTGGTTGAGTATTTTGACGAAATGTGCGTGCCATGGCTAGTACCAACGAATTTTCCGGGATTCGCATACATTCACTATTTCGAACTATAAGCTCATGCGGAAACCTAAACCTAAGAAACATTCTTGTAGTACCATTGTACGTAGGAAAATATAGAATTATAAAATTCAGGATGTTACTAATCGACAATACGTCGTGATTATGCGACTTATGCGGATTATTGAACTGGTGTGAAAATTATGCATATCTTATTTCAAGAAGAAACCTATAAGCTTACAGTGGGCCTCTTATGATTGATTATGATTAAGTTGATGTAATAGTATAGACAGATCACTTTCATATATACAATACATATATTTTTCATCTTACAATTGAGACAACCAATACAATAGAATAAACACAAGTCGGCGGTTTTCTATGTGTTTTATTTACATGTTAAGACAATTAATGTAATACTATAAAACAAGTATAAAGTTTGATTTCATGTTTTTATCTTGTATTTTTCCTTAAGTAATAAGGATGATCTCATTAATATTATGTGGGTCGTGTTGCATATTTGCAAGAGTAGGTGTGTGGGGGCGTTACGGCGATGCAATGTCAGTGTGTGTACCGGGTTGTGAGTAGGGATAATCAATATTCATCGATGGTGAACAAACATCGATATTTAGCTAGGATACACAAAAGTTTTAATTTCGATAACATTAACACATCAATATTATGATGATTAAATATCCAAGTGTCAATATATCCTTTAGAGCCATCTATCAAGTTCAACTATTTTACACGAGATGACGCTGATCAATGTAATCGCAGTAAGTCGTACGAATAACTATTCCTTTACATTTCCTATAGGAAAGGAACAGCTTCAGAAAGGCTTTCTTCTAAGGCTGATTAACTCCTGTATCAGCAACAGAACAGACAAAAGGGAAAACACCTTATAAAGTTAATCTTTTTTTACAGAGTGTGCCAGTGTGAATGTTGCATTTTTTCTTGTAATGTATCTTCAATAACAATGAGCACATTTAATAAATAGAATAGACAGTTTTATTTGCTACCGAAGACATCGATGTTTGCTATCGATATTCATCGTAAATCGATACTTTCAATCGACGTTTTTCTAATATCGAGCATCTCTAGTTGTGTGCTTAATCTCCTCCAACGCGTGGTCGGAAGTCATACTGCGTTCTCACTTATCCCACTACCCCACAAACAAGGCTTATGCATTAATTTCTCTAAACGATTCACTTTTAACAATATCTATAGTTATTGAAGCGTGTATTCATGTATTATTTATATCAATGTACGCTTGAATACTTAAACAAACGGTGTTGTTTCGTGTGACCTCCTCTATTACTGTAAAGTTGTACAAATTGTTTCCATAGTACGGGTTATTTAGAAAAAGCCGCGAATCATCCCAATCCGTTAGTGGTATCCGCCGCAAACTATGAACCCGTACCTAACGCTGCGCGTTATAAAAGACGTCCGCGATGCATTTTTACCGACCCTCCTGATTTAATCACGTCAGCGAACTATCAGTACCAGCCTGTCCCTCGAAACAGAGCGTGCCGCATACCCGATTAGGCCTCCCACGGCAGCGGCTCAAACCTAGGTTCGATCCCACGTTAGGGAACCCTTGCGTGCGTTCCTTGCGCGATACGGTGACACACAAATATACATCACTGCTACAACACTACACGATCACCCCCACACACGTGCATGCCTACACGCTTACACATGAAAGTGGAAGGGTTTACTTTTTCCCTTATCGAACTGAAAAACTCTCAATTTTCCGATAATAAATATAAGGAGGAGTTGTTGAGGTGTGTATGCTTGGTACACATATACGTTTCAACCACTCATACATATATGAATAGTTAGCTAGGTTAGTTAAGATAGGTCGCGATTTTGCATGCAACAGGCAACAGCCAAGCCGAGGTGTGCCGTGCACTCTTGAGCTGGTTGCCAAAATAAAATCGGCTGAATGCCTTAAGCGCTCGCCTTAGTAATCCGGTGAAGCTGTTAAGACCTTGCTGGGTCAATAGCGTAAACATTTCGAAAAAAAAATAATAATTCCATAGTACGCCTATCTTTATTCAGTTTTACGATTAGTCGCCATTGTTTTATACAATTGCAGTTATTAGTTGCACAATACAAACTGAATTTGTCTATTCGTTCGCTTGTGCACACACCGCAATTTGTCCCATTGACACAGTTCTATTGGTAAAATGTACTTTCTCAGAGTAGTACGAGCTACATACACATTGATGTCCCTTTTAAAGTATGTGACTTTATAATTGACTAGCTGTTGCCCGCGGCTCCGCACGCGTTTTTTTTTTAAATATATTAAATAAATGTAAAATTTTGATCACATATCTAGTGTAAATTACAATAATACTCTTTCAAAAATATTTGTAAGTATCACACGCACATCATCTACTGTAACAGGTAACATGTACTTGTACATTATATATGTGAATACGAATAGTGAATCGAATGGGAAGATATTTATCATCAGCCACATAACTGGAACTTTAAACTGCTATATATGACCCTTAGTGCCCACTTACACTATATAAAAAAGTAATCAAAATATTAAGCTATACATTTTCGAACAATATGTGTTAAATCTTTTATTATATAGATATAATATGTCCATAGTGTCGATATAATTAAGTTATTATCATACCTTGCTATAATTTAAATCACATATAAACATATGACTTTCAATTACAACAGCGATACCCTTGGTGTTACAGTTGTTCATAGGCGACGTTAACCACTTACCATCAGGTGGGCCGTCAGCCTGTTTGCTGCCTTTTGGTATAAAAAAATCTTGGAGTCCAGTACAGCTCGTGTATGTTTACAGTGAACAACATATTTTTGATTAATTTCACATGGACGAAGGCACGGATAACAGCTTATCACTACATACTGTAAGAAAAAATCGTGTTCCACGTCTGTCTATATGTCTGTTCGCGATAAGATCAAAAACTACAGAACGCATCTTCATGCCGTTTTCACCAATATATAAAATGATTATTGGGCAAGGTATAGGTATAGTTTGTCTTATTATCAGGGCGGGAAACGTCTGCTGAACCCGCTAGCTTAAAATAAAACAGCTAATTAGTTACTTATTTGTCCGTAAAATTCCCGTTCAAATATTACTTGTAGTCCGGTGAAGCTATTAAGACCTTGCTAGATCAATAGCGTAGTCATTTCTAAGAAAAAAAACCGTTCAAATAGGTCCAGCCGTTTCGGAGATTACCCGTAACAAATAAAAAAAAACAGACATATCCACAGAATTAAAAAAAATGTTGATATTTGTAGCATCACGGATATTTTTAATATAAAATACACTCACTTTACTTTTATTATACGTAATATATCACAAATCAAAAATTGGGTACAAAACTAACGTAGAATAAAGTTTTTGAGGAGTTTTTGGCGGGATTTTAGTCTGTCATGTAGTGGATTTTATATTTTATTCATAATCTTGTCTTACTTATCTGTATGGTATAGTTTTATGTAATATGATTCGTTTATTGTGCATAAATGAAATGAAAGATAAATAACACCGCGAAGCATGAATTCTGTTGTCTTGAAAATTAAGAAGATAAAAATTTACGAAATATTACATAGAGGATTTGGCGCTTATACCTTTACATTATCTTGGATATAGAAAAAAACTACCTATATTAACTACTTCAGAATTGGCAGTATGGATTAATTCCTTTGACTATCTTATTGGATGAATATTATTACTACTAAACTTTTTGAATAGCGACACAAAATAAACTTTAGAAATGTTTGCGATATAAACGTACCACGTATAATTAAAAATTGGAAACAAAAATAACGTAGAATTAACTGTTTTAATAGGAACACAAAATAAACCATGAAAATATTTGCGAGAGATTGTTATCGCGTTACCATGGCAACGCATATAGTACTGACATTAACACGCATCGAAAGCTTCCAAAATAGCCCGATTTTGAGACATTCTTCATTAGTGTTCAGCTCCTATCGGTTTAAACGTTATGATATGTAGCCTATAGCCATCCTCGATAAATGAACTATCTAACACTAAAAGAAACTTTCAAATCAGATCTGTAGTTCTTGAGATTATCGCGTTCAACCAAACAAACAAACAAACAAACTCTTTAGCTTTATATATTAGTATAGATTGCTATTATCATTATTCTACAAATAATAGAATTTTAAAATACTTAAACTATTGTAATAGCCATCGCTCAGGTAATAAAGCACAACTTAATACAATTATATTTTTTATTATTGCAGACACCAAAGTAGAGAATTCTTGTGACAATAAAACATAAGATACTTTAAGAATTAATCAGATAATTGCTTGTATCGTTGGTGGTGCAAGTTTCTTTGGAAAAAAAAGAAAAATAAAAACGTAAATGTGTATAGGGAATGTAAAAATATTTATACATTTTACGTGTGACCAATTTTGTGTGTATTGAAAGGATATACAAATTATTGAACTAGTGTGTAGGAGACTATTTTGAATAGACATTGTCTCTTCGTATACTGTATATTTAAATTTTACACGTTTATTGCTCATTTTAAATGGGTACCAAAAAAACTTTTTTTTTATATTCATACCATAGGAAACAGGCTATTTTTAATATTTACGCTTAACATGATAAGTACCTACAAATAGTGTGTTATTTTATAATGTTAAGGAAAACCGTTGTTAATATGTCATGTTTGGGTATTCGACCACCAGTTTTAGCTTCGACTGATTTCAATGTGATTTGAAAGCTTATGCTCAAAATTGTTTAAAAAAGGATGGAATACATTACCTAATTAATCATTTTTAATTGTATAACAAACATAATGAATTATCTGAATTGAAATAAATAAATAAGAACAATAAGAATGATGAAGAAAGAAAATAAGAATGAGTATATCAGAGGAAGTTTGAAAATAACATCAGTGACAGAGAAGCTAAAGAGTAATAGGTTAGCATGGTATGGGCATGTAATGAGGAGGGATGAAAACCATGTGACTAGAAAAGTGTTGAGTATGATGGTGGATGGATATACGAGTAGAGGAAGACTGAAAAAGGTATGGATGGATTGTGTGAAAAATGACATGTGCCTAAAAGGTGTGAATAATGAGTGAGATGACATTTGATAGGAGAGGGTGGAAAAAGAAAACATATTGTGCCGACCCTACTTAGGTGGGATAAGGATAATGATAATGATGATGATGAAGAACAATAACAGAATCATTGCCGCAGATGTACTGATTGTTTAGAATATTGGAATATTAAACATATTAGACCATACATACGCTCTGATGATATCATCGTATACTCTCAAAACATACCTATATTGCTTGTTGGTTAGGGTAATTATAGAGATATATATATATAGGAAGGTTCTAACACTTTAAAGTAAATCCATTGCGCAATAATGTTAATGAAGTGCCAAGTTTTCTCGCCCACTAGTTCCTACGCAATGTTGATAAGATAGATAGATACTCTTGTTAACTGCATCTGTTATGAGCAGTTATCTCAGGGACTAATTGCATAGCACATAAATAGTGTAAATTACAAGTATTTACTACTCCCTTAGTAGTTGGAAACAAAAACGTTTCATAGTTGAAAACTTTTATACGAGATCGTTTGCTTACACGATGCGTAAAGTCAATGATATTATAACTAAAAAGCTGTAGATACATTATCTACATGATATTTTCATAAAAAATTACACGATAACGCACACATACATAAAGTTATATTGTAACGCCACACTGTTTTTTTTTTCGAAATGACTACGCTATTGACCCAGCACGGTCTTAACAGCTTCGCCAGACTACTAAGGCGAGCGCTTAAGGCACTCAGCCGATTTTATTTTGGCAACCAGCCGATTTTATTTTGGCAACCAGCTCAAGGGTGCACGGCACACCTCAGCTTGGCTGTTGCCTGTTGCATGCAAAATCGTGATCTATCTTAGCCAACCTAGCTAACTATTCATATATCGGGTGACTCGTGAAGTGTTGTAGCAGTGATGTATATTTGTTTTTTTTTTTTGTTTCGAACTGACTACGCTATTGGCCTTACTAGGCCTTCACAGCTTCACCGGACTACTAAGGCGAGCGCTTAAGGCACTCAGCCGATTTTGTTTAAGTAACATGCTCAAGGGTGCACGGCACACCTCGGCTTGGGCTGTTACCGGAAATAACCCGATCTGACCTAGCTAAACTATGCTAAGCTATACATGTGTTCATTTTTGAATCATACAATTAAAATTGCATGATTCAAAAACACAACATGTAAATCGGAAAGAAACAAACTAAACTACTCGATTCAGTTCGAATAAGGGAAAAAAAGTAAACCCTTCCACCAGTTTGTGTAAAGGTGCATGTCTGAATATCTATGTGTGTGTATAATCGGTGTGGTGTGTACTGTATCGCGATAGCAACATCTTTGTGATCACCCGGATAATCTCGAGCAAAGATGCTGCCGAGATGACGCGACGTATGTGCAGGAGTAAAACGTGAGGGCCCTGCCTCGTGACGCACGAAGGAGGGGTCCGCGACAGGGCCGGCCACGTGAATAGAAAAGATCGAATTTAATGATTAAACGAACGGCGCCGGCGCCGGTATCTAAAAATAGAAATAACGACATTGTTTATCGATATTAGGGGAAGATAGATATAAACACGCGAGTTTACTCAATTTTATATTGAGAAAAATTATTATTATTTCGAGACGGTCGCGCGCGAGCCTTTGAATGGTAGCCGCGATGGCAGAAAACTTCGCGATCGCACGAATAGGGCCCTGTTTTGGATCGTATGCTACTTCATCGTACGCGGAGATCTCCGAGATCTCGTGGAAGACTAAGAGCTGGGCTGACCAGTCCATACCAGACAATTTGAAGAAGAGGGCGGAGTCGGCCTGTGAAGGCTTAGCAGCCTGAGGACGAGGAGCAGGCTGGGGCGCGATCTTGGGGGCCCACGGTGCCTGAGGGGCCCGTGCGGGGCGGAAGGGCGCGCTAGGCGCGGGTTCGGGCGCTACCGGTGCACGAGATGTGCTCGGAAAGTTAGGGAAGGCATCTCTAGAGTTGAGAGGCGGAGGTCGGGGACGGATTGACGCCGCAGGCGCCTTAGATGGCGAGACCTGCCTAGCGTAGCGGGGTTGTTTTGTACGAGGGGCGCGGGAACACCCGCGATAATTCGCGGTATGGCCCACGCCGCGGCACAAGACACAACTCGGAGGATCGGGCGAGATGTATATTTGTGTGTCACCTTATCGCGCAAGCAACGCACTCATGGGCTCCCTACCGGGGGATCGAACCTAGGCTTAAGCCGCTGCCGTGGGAGGCCTAAACTGGTAAACGCCACACTGTCTTAGATAAAACGTGGAAGTAAATTAGCATATTCTCAGTATCGGTGGTAAAAAGAGACAGTTATATGTTGCTTAGATACGGACGGATCGACGGGACAGTCGTCAAAATAGGCTAGTTAGCCAAGTTTTAACAAGGCGCTATAACGTATCTACAGCCTTTTATTTATAGTATCATTGCGTAAAGTCTTCACTTATAAACCTTGATTGAAATGTAAGCAATGCTAATTAATAGCTCTATCTTTTTTAACAATGTGGAGTAGATAAAAATAGAAATTGAAAGGTTGGAGGACCGACTATTATAATACCCTTTAAACCATTTCTTTCTCGGATACGAGTGAACATGCTATCACTGCAAACACATTCAGAGACCCAGTTCTTTTGATTGTTTTTCAATAATATACATACTTTTTAACTTTATACAAACAATGAATAATGTAACATTTAATTATTAGTAGTCGATAAGTAAAAAACATGCAAATATTACAACACTTTCTCGTGTTTACAATTTAAAATAGAGCCATCTAAAGATTTAAATTAATGCTTCTTTACTTTGAGTTTCTTAAACTTTTTTTATATTGCTGGTATGCGTGAAAGTACGTGTGTATAGTCCGTCCGTCAAGACATATAACAACACTACGTTACGTTGTTCTGTAGACCGTACACTCAAGGTCGACTTCTTAGCAAGTTAATGGCATACCTCCAGTTAGTATAAAAATAGTTTTGATAACCCTCGGTAATAAATAGCCGTCAATGAGTGGGAAAGAATATCAACGTCATAAGTAGGCGAAAGGTCGTGCAACCCACTTGATAGCTGGTGTGTTGCAATTAATTGAAATCCTTATAGGCAAATAGATTATTATTATTGATCAATTATTATTATAAGTATATTAGTATGTATATTATACAGACATGACAGTGTGTGTACACCTTCTATGTATTGATATTTTACCTCTTATAGTAAAATAAATGTAATATTCATATTTACTCATTAAAACTACATATTAAAATATAACTGTCACACGCTAATGTAGAAATTATATATAGTTTATCCTATAAAGGGCAGGCATTATCATTAATTTCTCAAATCTATTTATTACATTCTAAAATTATTTATTTTACCTGGTTGTAAAATTCATTAAATAATCTAAACTATTGTATGAATTTTCTTTAATTAATTATTTTTTAAGTTAAAACTTAAATGTCATGATACACTAATTCTCCGTATATATTTTTACTAAGCCAAATCTCACACTCTCCTCTATGTATCCAATCTGTTTAAAAGGCATACATAGTTTTTCTTCACGTATTAATATATACACCATATTGTAATTCTAAAACTCTTATGTCGTAATGTCATACTGTTTTACGATAAGGTTCAGGTAGCCCAAACACGCGGTCGGCATTCCAGTCAATCTCTGTTTGTTCGTCTAGTGGGCTTAAAATAATTACACAAGTGCGTATGTGACTGTGTATGCAAGCAACCCTCTGGAGTTCATTGTGCCGGTTCTCTATGCACCTCGAGTCCCCAGCGCGATACGTTCTACCTGTCACAGTATTGTCTAGAGATAATAAGAGTAAATTTTAACTTATTAGCCAGGATTAATTGTCGTGCCATATAAATTGTTTTATATTGTAATATTATTAACAATTGTACTATATTTATTAATATAAGTACTTAAGCATTCGTTATTATTGGAAGTTTATAATTTAATGCTTAACCATTCATTAACAGTTTCATATGATTTAATTTTCATATTAGATTCTAGCGCTTGTAATCATTATAGAGCTCAGTATTCAATTTGAAATCTTATAACATACAAATGTATATAATGCGATACCCTTTTATTTAAAATTGCTTTCGTAAGGATAATACGATTCTTAACCGACTTCCAAAAAGATCCTTCTTTTCTTATGCTGGGTTATGCTGGATTGTGTTTTTTTGTACATTTTTTTTCGAACTGACTACGCTGGTTTTAAGCCTTTACAGCTTCACCGGCCTACTAAGGCATGCATTTTTCTTTTCTTTTTAAATTACGTTTATTGGTATTTATATATCTTTAGATCTTATCTACAACGTGAAATGCAGCGCCATGTTGATTATTGGAGCACGTTCGAAATTCAAACAGAATAGTAAATAAACGCTTCTCGCCACGGAGGGCGCTAGGCATGCGTGTACACCGATCATACATACTTGCTTTGCTAACAGTAATACGGCACCGTCGCGTAGGACCGTAGCTACGTTCAGTGTGCTGTTATCTCTGAATGGGGATAGACACGTGGTCGTCCGAGTAGTTTACGTCATAATACGAAAGTAAAGACGAGTTCGTGTAAAAAGGAGTGCGAATTTTGGTATAGGATCTTAGGTTGGGAGTGTATAATACTCAATATTGTAGTGCAAGTGGTTCGCGGTTAGTGTTTGTTTATGACGTGTGCGTTTATTTTCGTGTGATTCTATTTTTGCGATGGAACTCTACGTTGAATAAACAACGTTGTTTCTTGCTTAACTGAACATTTTTTTTGTTAAACAGGATGGTTATTTCGAAGTGTACATTTACAGTATCTGGCTACTTCCAATTTTTTATTAGGATACATTCTATATATGTAAACACAGTAGACATATGCCCAAACAGATCTTGTTCATTGTCTAATTATAACTTTGTGTTACTGTCCTCCAAAACTGAGTCATGGGCATTGTCACACTATAAGTTGGAGATTTTAGTAAATCTGTTAAAGGATAAATGTATTGAGTTAATATCAATATTAAATAAGCTTGCACGGTAACAGACCAACGCGCTACTAACCGAATCGGCTGAGTGTTGTTTCCTTTCAAGACTAAGCCATCGGTGAAACTGTCAATATTCTTAGTCTAAAAAGTACTAGTCCTTCATTTAATTTGGAAAACAAATGAATAAAGTTATTAAATCCAAAAATTTGTAATACAATACGCTCACTTGTTAATACACATAAGAAGGTTCGGGTAACGCGATAACACAACTGTAAATGTGTTTTGGACAAGTCATTAGTACAGCGGAGAGTTAACAGCGACGTCATTGTAGGCGTACCATAATGAGTGAGATTAATAACAGAGGTCGAGGGTTCAAAACTCGCTCTAGTTGTCCCATTGGTGATATCCGTCGCAAATCGACGGCTTCCTTCGGCCGTCTTCGCTTTGACTTCTCGCTATTATGGACATGATTTATACCTGTTCTGTCATTAGTTACTATGTCAACGGCCGTCGCGTCGCTTCGTTTTGCGGATGTTCTTTATTCGCTCAAAGTACTTTAAAGACACGGCTATGCATATTAACGTACGGAGCTAAAAAATTGTGTCTAATTTATTCGTAATAGTACAAGTTGTTATGTGCCTGTAAGTATGAAGCTTGTAATTTACTTCTTCAACTCTTTATTAAATTGCGTATTCGACACAGAAGTTATATGGCAAAGATCAATTTTGAGAGTAACCATTTTTCGTAATAGAAGAGGATCTTTTACGTAACTAGAAAAGTATCAAATTAACAGTTATAGGAGCAAAGAAGGACTGAAGAGGAAAATCGATAAATTGTGTGAAGAATAGTATATATGTGGTATATACTAAGATAACAGTTGATTGATGAAAACATGTGCTGACGTTACTTAAGTGGGATAGGGGTAAGACGAAGAAAGAAACAATTTTATAAATCTAAACTATTTTTAATAGTCCAATCTCCATTATCAGCCCATTGGAGAGCCATATGCTTCTTCCCGAATGTAGTTATGGGTATAATCACCAGCTTACAAAGAGTTGGTGATTTCAAGCTCTCAGAAATCCACAGTTCTACATTTTCCTCGCATACGGTGACATGACAAGAATATGTCTGAGATTCAAGTTCCTCACAGTGTTTTCCATCACTGTCGGTTGATAGTGTTGCCAATTTAAATTAGTAAATGTACGAAAAGTTCGTTGAATGACAAACTGACATCTCATCGGTCCAACCTCTCGAACACCACGACTTTAGAATACAAGTAGCCTAATAGAATACGGCAATTGTTTACGACTAGATCGTCAATAGCATACTCTAGATATGTCACCTATAGCAGTGGCACGGGTAGACGTATCAGGTTCCGAGATGAGCTAGGGTATATCCACTCACCAAATAGGTAGAGATTGGTATCGGACTGAATCACGAGTATCATTTACACGTGTATAATTGTCAAAGTGACTCTCTTTTGGTTAGTTATGTTACGAGATCACCAATTATACATTCAGTCACTGACTTATACTGGTATGAGTCATGGTAGTCACTCCCGTTTTGGATTGCAATGTACTTATTATTGAGTACATCAGTCATTTCGGTGTTTTATAATAAAAAAAAGTTATAGTATAATCAGTCTGTTATTTTAAGAGTGTAATGAGTGCTTATCAATAATTTTATGGTCTTTTAATGTGTTCGGTTATTATGTTTTATGAATATAACGTACTTTATTTATTAGTAGTAGTAGCTACTAGAATGCTGTCTCTAAGGTATCATAATTAAATTATATATCTATGAGCACTTTATGAAACTTTTATTGTTATTACATTATTACTCATATCTGCATCCATTGTTAGATAATCATTGGTTTTTATCTACTTTCTCCTAAGTCTGATATCAATATTATAAAACAGGCAAGAAATTATTAGATATCACTATCGTATTCTTTTTGTTCATGGTAAACCTCGTTTCCTAATACTGATTTTACAAATATTGTAAATGTCTCTTTATTTCTAGTACCAATAATAACTGACGTTTTATGTATTATATAGTTTTAGCACCCTTACAACATCTGCAGCTTTATCCCAACATTATAACTCTCACTGAAATGTTAACTCCCCGTGTTAATGACTAGTGTTCTCATTAACAAGTAACTTCTTTAATTATGAACGGTTAAAAGTTCGCTTTAAGTTAATATTCTTTTTTTTATTTTTTTCTATCATATAATATTTTTTTTATATTATCATCATGCTCTAAATTAATCAGAATGACTTCTCTGAGAGAATCGTATGAAAAAATGGCTTAAACATTATACAAATAAATCTTTGTGCTTACATAGTAACAATTTGAGAAAAACTAAGAGATAACAACGTATTAAGACGTAAAGATAACATTAAATTGACAACAATATATAATAATTAACTTTATTGTATTTATAAATTGTAATATAAAGCTTAAAAGCAATAATATCTAGCATATCTAATTTAAAGAGAATGTAGCTTTCGATCAGTGAATATGTTTGCAGAATCAGATTAGTATTTTCGGAAATTGACCGTGGAAAAGAAGCAAACTGTCCCTGTATAATAATGTATATTTTATTACGATCTTCATGTAGTGACAAAATTTCAAATACTTAGATACTGGCATGTCAGTATGGAAAGTGGTCGAGGCCTTGCCGCTGTAAATGTTGAAGAGTATCCGATCCGTCTCGTGCTTGGCATTGTGCCAAATTCTGTCCGCGTGAGAGTTTCCATTACATGCACCTTGTTTTTAAAATTGAAATCAGTTTTACGTAAGCTATGTGGTTCCTGTTTACTGTATCCATGTTCAATGGAAAACATTGATTAAATAAGAACGATTGAAATGCCAAACTATGGAAATATCTGCGGTATCTTTAAACAAAGAAATATGTTGCTCATTATTCTCTATTGCATTATGTTCTATGTTTCCTGTTACATCATTTGTGAGTTTTTGTAATCAAAGCTACTATTGTTTGGTGTTAGTTGAATAGAAACATTATAGTTTATGGGCAATGGTAAAATAGTCAAGTAAGATGCCTGCTTAATATACATATATAACTTATGATATTGTATGCACAGTGGGTGGTCTACTATGATCATCTGAACTTAGTTCCTATATCCTTATTAAAGTTTATATGATATATTTGAATGCACATATCAGAAATGATATAATTAATTCTTTTTTTTTGTATGAGTAGAGACTGGTGTACAGTAGCATTAATACATAGGATGTACCTCGACAATTCTATGAATTTTATGTTGAAGTCATCGCTGCTCATTGGTATTGGTGTTCGGACATCGCGTTGATCGTCGTAGGTCCAAATTCTGCGATGAGCCGAACCTTTCAATAAAAGGAAACATCCTGTGTAAACCATTGTAGAGTGATAGGACTTTTTATTGAAAATTTATTATTTAGCAGCTACAGGTCTACGTCATTTATTGTGACGTGAGAATGCTCTCAAGTTTTCCAAATTATAGAGTATTAAAATGATAAATTCAGAATACAGAATATAATTCCCATTGCGCTATAATTGCAAATAATTGAAGAAAAACTTAGTATTAAAGGTAATAGAAATTTGCTTGCCGATTTTACAGACAGATTCGTAGAGAACTTTCCACTGAGACAATGGATCGTTGAAGATTTCACTCTTTTTGTCAATGGGTAAACTGAGCGAAGTAGTGCTAATTAAATCCAAACGTGTTCAAGACAACGTCTTCCTTGATTTAGGTTTTATGATGTTACATTGCGTTGCATAAGAGTCATTTCCCACAGTGGAAACGGTTAATAATATAATGATTATGACAGTCTTTTTTACTATTTTATCCGGTTCATTGCGTAATCAAAATCTTGTTTCAAATTGTACGCGTTTCGGAAAGGTATTGTGGAAATTGTTGACATTTTTGAAATGTCTCATTTCTTTAAACGGATACAATTATGACAGATAATTGCTTAGGTTTGACTATATTATTTGAAACATAGGTATTGTAGATATGATTTATGCTACACAGTCCTCCTATTGAGAGCAATAAAACATTTCACCGCCTGCGACATGATATTTGTTCTATAGTAAAATGACTATAAAAAGAAACTAAAGTAACTAAAGTAGTTTTAAAGTAAACGAAAAGTTTACTTATATTTAAAATCCCACATTGGTTGTTAATCACTATAGAGACAGGTATTACAGTTATCCAATTGTGGTACAATAAAATATATTGTTTTTTTCTCGAACTGACTACGCTATTTGCCTTACTCAGGGCTTTCACAGCTTCACTAGACTACATAATATATTGTGTAATTGCAACAATCATAGGGAAAGTACGGTCATTGGATACATACTTCAAAATTTTAGGTCATAATGTCTAAAAATGTATTATTAATATAAAATACCTACAACGGTAATTAACACTGGTGAAATTGCCTACATATGTACAGGCTATATCCAAAAAAAAAGAAAAAAGAAAATAGGATGATATCAGTTTTACGGGAATAGTATATAAGTAAACTAGACAACAATTTGCGGTGAAAATCGAAATCGTTAATTTTGGTTTAATGCCATAATTAATAACTATTATGTCATAATGTCATCTGAAATAACCGCGCTTCGTGTAATTCGAGTTACTTGGTTAGTTTCTTTTCGTAATGTCTACGCTATTGACCCAGCAAGGTCTTAACAGCTTCACCGGACTAATGTTGGTTAGTTACTGTTAATACAACATAGGCTTATGTTAAGAAATTTAGTACTATGCAAATTTAGTAAAACTTATTGTTTAACTAGAAGTATCTTTAACAATATGTAAAGGTTTTCACTAAAATGTTACGACACAAGTTCAAACATGGCTCTCGGGAATACGTGAATAGGTCGACGCATAAAGATACGTTTCTTTGTTCGTCTGCCATTCATTAGCCGAATGTAGCTTAGTAGTCCCCATTCTTTGGGAGTGCAATGAACCGACGATTGTCATGCTTCCTGGTGTCTCGTCTCCTCAAGCAACGTGTTTTACGGCTGTCTCGTTTCTGAAACTCACTCTAGAGGATTGCATTAACTCTTGCAGTACAAATTGCAAATATTACTGCCAACTATAGAATTGATGCGATTAGTATTACATCTTTATTATCCAGAAGGTTACAAATATTGATTCTATCTTTGACTATTTCTAGACAATAGACAATTTTTTTTCTTGGCGTCTACTATGTCAATAATTGTCAGTAGGAATAAAAGCTATTGTTTACGATTAAATTATTTTTGAAATTTATAATTAACTTTTAAAAGACGACCCAACTTAGTTGGGATAAGTGTAAGATGATGAATTAATTCGTAAATGAGTTAATAGACTTTATACATTAAAATAAATGCAATTGTTATAATTTTTTTTCCAACGTTCAGGTTACAATTTCGTAAAAAAAAATTATGATCCTCAATAATAGTTTCTTTTAATAATTTCAATGATTTTAATTATGTAATAATATTTGTCTCATTCGGAAGTAGTACTTGACTACTACTTTAATAGACAGTAGAGCAAATCTATCTTTTAGCAAAAATATTATATGTTAACAACAATCGTGCAAATGAAAAATTAAAAACAATATATGGTTAGGACAGTTTTTGATTTAACCAAAGTGCCTTAATATTTTCAGTGTCATGTAAAAAGAATGCATAATTGCAAAACGTTTTTATTTACATGTAGATCACTAGTGTAGTGGATAACCTTACGATTACAGAGTCCTTCACGATAAACATAGATAACATACTGACAATGTGAAACTAAACACTGCTATCTAAGAAGGTGTGGAGACAGCACGTTACAACTATATGATTAATACGATACACAGAATTGTAAATATTCTGAATTTATTAATAAGAATAGTGACGTCAGCGCTTTAAAAAACATTAATAATCAATGATTCAGTATAGGAGTGTTGTGTTTGTAAAAATGACCTAATATTAGTGTAATATTACAGTGCAAGTAATAAGTGCATATAAAGAACATATTTCAAAGGTGCTAAGGATTACATTTGTCTGGCGTGTATTGACATGAGTGAGAATGAGCACAGAGCGACGTCTCTCACGGAGTTTTCACTCGTGTCTCAAAGGATCCTCGACGGAAGAAGCAGCTGATGAGGAAGAAAGTTGCTATCACTCTCTCGGAGGGAGACATTCCCTTAGCAGGCACCCACCGGTGTACGTTGAAGATCTATCTAATTTGTCCTTAGCGGATTTTGAATCAACACCGGATGAAAATAACGGTTCGTATTTTTTATATTATAAGAGATGACTAAGTAATCTAGATGCAATATAGCTAAGTTAAAGGATTTTTGAACTTTAGTGATGTTTGTATGGGATCTAAATATCTAAATTCTATTCAAAAAACATTATAAATGATATCCTTAACCTAAGGACTCCTCTAATACAGAATACAGTTGAAATATTCAAAGCATCATAAAAGTATTTATTCTAGACAAAACCAATAATATTATTTAAGAACATTTTAAAATTAAACAACGGTAGCTACGTCATCAGAACTCTTGAAACTTCATCCTGTTTTATTAATGTATATAAAATGGATGTTGGTGTATACATGAAATTAGTAAATTCCAACATTGCTTTAACTACCTAAGTGTTCTTCATGGAGAAGGTTTTTATGCTACCCATTTTAATATAACTCACCAATAGGTGGCACCGTTGCACATCAATTTTTGTACAATTCTAGCGGTCGCTTCAAAGTCGGTGTATGTAGATCTTTGAAAACAAACTAAATTTAGAAAACGTATATTTTGCTATAACTTCGTAATAAAATCGCAATTAAATTCTGTCAAAAATAATAATAGCAATAAATAACAACAAACGCGTGCGGCGTCGCGAACATAACTAGTTTAATATAACAGTATTGTAGACAGTTACATACTGTTATTTATAAGCGAATAAATTGTAATTTTAGGATATCTTTAATTTCAGTTAATTACAAAAAACTTTCTATACGGAGAATTGCATTATCAGTCGAATTGAGGGCAACTGATACCTTCATTAAACGTAAAATATTCGTGTGTAACAGAATTGTTACCAATACTGTTATCTTTTACGGTAAATTTATTTTAGAATACACTTAAAACAATAAGTATAAGTGAATTGGAATTGTTTATATTTTTAGTTTGTTTTACATTATTGAGAATGATATATATTATAATCTTCTAGTTGTATCTTTTTTTTATAATTCAGTTCGTTTGATGCAATCACCAGTACTGCTGAGTACAACTGCCTACTTAATTTTCCCAACAACAACTACTCATCATATTTTTCTGGTAGTCACAGATGGTATTAAAAAAATACTATAATTTTTCACGTATTAAAACATTTTATGGATTGTGACATTTTTAACATTTTTTTTCTTGATCTGACTACGCTATTGACCTAGCAAGGTCTTAACAGGTTCACCGGACTACGAATATGTATAACGCATTATATATCTGAGTTACTTTGACCTAAGTACAAATAGATGAGGGTCTTATTTGTTTCTTAAATGCAAATGATATTTCGTATGGGATATATGTAATCTATATAGAAAATTAAAATGGTAGGTTTGCTATTGTGAGTGCATTACTCTAAAAGTGCGGTATATATTTCGATTTTTTTTATTGTCTACATATCTTATAATTAAAATCACCATATCTAAATTTAACATTAAAGTTTTGAGAAAACTATTACTTTATTAAGCAGTACATGAGCGATATATGTTTTCTTGGTGTAGCGAAGTTGGGCAAGCGGTGTGATATACATACGCAAGAGAAGGGAAGTAAATGTAAAACATTATTTAAAAAGAAATGTTGTAACCAACGGATATTTTAGTTATTAATTTTTTTCCATAATCATTCTATATTAGACATTCTTTTTTATTTTTATTGTAGCACGGCAAAGTGACTGCACTATGCCTGATGGTAAGCACAGTACAATCCAAAAATAATAGCGACCACCGATTGACACACTGTCCATCGCCGGTCGCCACTATCATGCCGGCCTGTAAGCTGAGTATCAGCTTGTAATAACTATAGTAAAAACACTCTTATGGTGTTATAATATAATTAAGGTTGACTAAAATCTTATATAGAGAAAATACAAGATAAAATTTGTAAAATAACGCAGACTTCATTCACAAATTATGACTGACTCAATACAACGCTAATCGTCACTAATGAATATAAATTTACATAAGAATTATGAAGATTTGCAAAGCACACTATCCTTGGTGAGATCTTGACATTGATACGTCAATCGTTTGCGCTAAACGTGACTCATTTACACCGGAATACGTACATTATCTACCTCCGTTGGCTTAAAACTTAAACGTGTGTGGATTGCGTGACGTGTGAGGCGTCTAAGTACTAAATTTGTATTTATTCACAGCACGGTTGAAACTGAAAAAATCTGTCAAGGCGCACGTAGTGTTGAGATGTCTAGAGTTCCGTATGGTTTTTGTTTTATTTCGTTTAAACTTACTTTGTGATTGATTAATAATTTAAATTTATAAGCTATTTTATTATTTGAATTTGGAGCTTTTACGCAAACCCAAATACTATATTTTTAATCCCTGTTTTTAACGTTTTATTCTATTTAAACTATGCTATACTGCAATTTTAAAAACTTCACAATCTTTGGACTCCTCAACTGTATAATATTTGAATTATACGATTTCAGAAATCAACTGTTTTATATAAAATCTGTATAATTTAGTTTGTGGTGAATTTATTCTAAAATATAATTAGCTTTACCTCATACATCATAGGTTTATTTATCGAATAAATTTTGAAATATTATTTAACTTAATATTATTCGATATTTACTATGATCTAATTATGACTAAAGGTGACGTCCATGTCGTCGTTTATGTGAGATCACTCATTATTATTTATTTATAAAGATTCATGTTCTAAAATGGTGGTTACGTTGTTTAAATTTAGATTACTAGAACACAATTTTTAATTCTCTATATTATTTTAATGTTGTTGTATGATATTTCATAATTACTGTAGTTTTTAATTTTATATTCGAACTAATTATATCAATATAATGATTTACAATAAACATGCTGTATAATCGTATATGCATAATTTTCGTTCGTTTAACCGTTGTCTGAACTAGTCTATCGTAAATACAAAAAACAGTTCGTATCGGCTTGGAAATTATATATATATGTACGTAATTTTTTTTTATTTGACTTATTTATTAAATTAATGTTGTTTATCGTACATTTTTATATGTACTTAGTATTGTGTCTCACTTTTTGCGTTGGTAAAGTCCTTAACGCATTTTATATATATATCGGCGACTTGACAGCAAAGTTATAGGCTGAGTTGATTCATGTACGCATTTGTAACGTCTGATAAAAAATCACAGGCTCTTAAATTATATTTAAGTATAGTATAAATATGAGACGTAAACAATGACTCAGTTTGAATAACATAAACAAATGTAAACCACAAACGGTAATTAATTCGAGGAACACTTGGATTTGTCGGCACTTGTAAAGTTTTTCTATTACGATTTATCTGAGAGCTACGGTCTTTTTTTGTGGATTGTTATACGTAACAATTTTTTTTTTTCGAACTGATTTTATTCTGTCGCGCGGGCTTTTGTAGATTCACCGCGTTCTTGGACAGACGGTTAAGGGAATCAGCGTGGCGGTACGACAAGTTCAAGGCTTATACGGTTGCCTTGAATACAGCATCGCGACTCGAACTAAACTAACCAAGCTAGGTAAACTAAACATACATGTAAGCGTGAGTGAAATATACTGCAAGCTCGTTTGCTACTTCATCACTTAACAAAAAAAAACTAAATGGCTTAGTAGTAGATAGATAACATTAGATTATTATTGTTTATCTGAGAGCTACGGTCTTTTTTGTGGATTGTTATACGTAACAATTTTTTTTTTCGAACTGATTTTATTCTGTCGCGCGGGCTTTTGTACATTCACCGCGTTCTTGGTCAGACGGTTAAGGGAATCAGCGTGGCGGTACGACAAACTCAAGGCTTATACGGTTGCCTTGAATACAACATCGCGACTCGAACTAAACTAACCAAGCTAGGTAAACTAAACATACATGTAAGCGTGAGTGAAATATACTGCAAGTTCGTTTGCTACTTCATCACTTAACAAAAAAAAAACTAAATGGCTTAGTAGTAGATAGATAACATTAGATTATTATTGTATATCAGCTTATACTGTGGCGTCCAACGTTGCACTCGTTTAAATTTGTAATTAATACAAGATTTTATTATAAAATATCAAACTCTGTTTTAATCTTGAAGTTAGTAAAGATATTTATATACATACTACAAATGATGCCAATATACTTCATGTTAGCCTTTCAATACAAATAAAAAAATTACGCAAACTCTACATTTGAAATGTATCAAATTGATATACAAATTTGTGCGTGCATGTCTTTGCAGTAATTTTCTTATAGAGGGCTTGATGGATTTGTAGTCCGTTGAAGCTATTAAGACCTTGAGAGGTCAATAGCGTAGTTCGAAAAAAGAAGCTTAATGGATTTGTAGTCCGGTGAAATTTGCCATGCTAACAGTGTAGTCAATTCGAAGCTTGATCGATTTTAGGTTTCCTTTTAGTATCTATTTGGTCTGTTGGACTGTTCTTAGGTATAGGTCAAACTGTTAAGTGACGCTGTTGTTGAGGCCCAATTTTTTTAAATTCCATTTCATTTTTTTTAATTCTTAATAGTTACATTTTTTATAAAGAGAACTTCGTTATATCATTATTTACATTTTCAGTCTCCCAGCACCTTTAAATATTTTTAATTCAAAATATTTTATGTATATCATTACGTACTATGAGAGTATTATATCTCGATGTTCAGATTTGTCATTCACAATATTACAAGTTTATAGTTACAATACTATTAGTAATTTATAATTAGTTTATATTAAATTATTATTTTTCGAATTAATACGGACTACATAACACACTCATCTATCGAATCTTTAGTTATGTATTTTTAGACAATATAGAAATTTATAGTATATTGATGATCCTACAGAAATAATTGTACTATATTTTTGTAACCATATGTATGAGTTGTGTTTATTTAAAATATTTAATGTTTAATCCTTTCCCTACTTTAGCGTATAGCGTCGAACACTGTTGCTGTTTTAGCGACTTTGTCGCTAGATCTAGTAGATTTTGGACATGTTTAACGACTTTTTTTTTCAATCTAGCGGCTTAAAAAAAATTAGCGTCTTCTAGTGACTAATTGAATACTGCAAATATTTAAGTATTTTGGTAATAATCTAATAGTAGTTACTGGTAACAACATGAATTGCTGATTTTCTTTCTGGAATTTCCCTATTAGAATGAAAACAGCAGGAAGAGTTATAACGTGACTAAAAGTTGTTATAACTAATCCAGCTAAAGCCTTTTGTTCGTTTTATTACAGTGAAATATTCGCAATATAGTATTTTCACCATATTGATTACCACGAAATATTATGAAACATTAAGCCACTTCTGGTGGATTATTTTATTATGTATTTTTCAAAATATAGCGACTTTTTAAATGACGTCTGGAGATTTTTTTACTTCTTAAACAGCAACACTGGTGTCGAAGCTAGACAGTTCGTTAGTGGTATCCGCCGCAAAATACGAAACCGTACCCAACGCTGTGCGCTACAAAAGACGTCCGCGACATATTTTTACCGATCCTTCGAAAAAATAATGGCAGCAAACGATCAGTACGAGCCTGTTTCTCCAAATAAAGCGTATTCACGCAATGTCCGCGTAACCACAGATCACATCCCCGTGGTCTGGCGGTAAATATTGCTCCCGCACATCAGATTCGGCCCCCAATTATCAATGTCAATGAGTTATATTTTAGTCCACATGTTTTATTTTAGTTTAATGTAAATAAAGTTAATAGTCATATCAAACCTAGTTATGACTCGTATGAAATTGCATATAACAGATATTTTGTTTTCGGTTCATAATTATTATATTTCATTTTACTTACATATATAATAAAATATATATAAAATATGCCTTTGTTGTGACTCTTGATAACAGCCTTACACGAACGTACTATGTTTTATTTAGTGATGACAATTATGTAACTTTGTTGATAAAGTAATCTATATTAGTAAATAAATAAAGACCACAGACTACTTAATTAAAGTAATATACTATAATAACATTTATTCTTATCTCTCATTCAATTATTATGTATTAACTATTCTTAACTAATTAATAATTCAATGATTGTGGTAATGTACATATTCGGTTACTGTCGCTAATCGTGTTAAGCAAGCATTACTGGTTCATTGGAGAAGTTTTAAATATATTCAATAATATATAATTATTGTATTATATCTACGTAGTACTTCTACATTTTATATAGATAACAGTAATGTCTAGAATGTAATTATTTTTCCAAATTAAATTCCATTAAAAATAATCATGCATTAGAGCAAAGTTTGAAAAACTCGTGGGTGACGACCTCCTGTAGGGGTCACAGAAACTCTTTAAGAGGGTCGTGGAGCCTAAGTAATTAAGAAAAATAGTCCAAAAATCTTATTATCCTGATAATTTAATTAAAAGACAATAAGAAAAATCAACTAAAATAAAAAAATACCAATGAGACACATTCACATTTCACTGATTTAATTATGTATTTAATAAAATGAAAATGTTGTACAAATTTGATATTTATGACATTAAAAATACAGTTCAGAAATAACGAAGGATAAAGTGTCGCAAAATTATTTTACGTATTAAGGAGGTCGTGTCATGAAAAACACTGCATTCGAGTGAACAGAAAAAGGCCAGCGCGATTGCCCTGGTGTTGCTAGTTGTCTATGGACCGCGGGAATCACTCAACACGAGGTGTCGCACCTGTTCGTTTGCCTCCTATGATATAAAAAAAACAGGCTATTATAATTAATCACTGAATTGTAGATTTGCCAAATTACTGTCTTTTTAAGTTTTTATTATACAAAAACTACGCAACGAATAATAACCGACTTAATAATTACAAAATATATTATATGTAAACTAGAAAGTGTACTTTTATCTATAGATTTATTCGAAAAAAGGTTTTGGAATCATATATAGATGAAGCCTTTTTCTTTCTCGAACTGACTACTATTGACCCAGCAAGGTCTTAACAGCTTCACCGGACTACAAAAGCAGCATTGCCGTGACTTTACCGTGGCCCATAAGTAGTACGTTATCACCTGAATTCGTTATTTAAAAACCGATATTAAGCATGTTTTAACATTAAGCTCCTACGAAATACGTGATTCGAGGACCTGTTTTTATTACATGTAATTTACATCTGTATAAAATGGAATATAAATACTGAAATATATTTTTATACAGAGTGTAGTTTTGCGTATTGCATTTATGAAAGTGTTATCATATAGAATACATTATATCTATAGCACATCCATGTGTGCGTAATACGTACAGATAAATAAAACTAAAGTTAAGTATCTAATTCATAGAACACCTGTAGCCGTGCTTCGAGTAATACGACCGCCGCTGTGGGCCATTTCCTGTGTTCCTCTCTCTTTCAAATCTTTAACGCTTCCACGTAGGTTGCGCTTCCTTCCTTTAAAATATAATCTTTTAATACTATGATTCTAAACAGTGCCCGGTTACTCATCGCGTGTTTATATAGGATGTCTTTATTATATTATAGGAGGCCAACGAACAGGTAGGTCACCTGTTGGTAAGAGATTAAATAATTTAATTATGATTAAATCACTATATATATATCATAAGGTGGTAAGCTACGCTGATGCTATTACTGGTTTCAGCACGAATGGGTCAGCTCGTCCGGGGTGGTACCACCCTCTCATAGAAAACCGACGTGCAGTGCAAGCACTATTGCGTTTCGTTGGGTCAGTGAGAGCGCCGGAGGACCTCTTCTCACCTCTCCTCTCTTCCTTCCCTTTCCCCGTACTCCCATCCCCAAACACAGACTGGCAACGTACTTGCATCTCCCCTGGTGTTGCTAGTGTGTATGGACGGCGGTGATCACTTAACATCAGGTGATCCGCCTGTTCGTTTGCTTTTTATGATATAAAAAAAGATATACTATAATAATTATAAAATATAACTATATGAGAAATATTAAATTTAATATCTCCCATTATTTAATGATAGTTGTCTAACTTTAAGGAAGTAAGTATTATTAATTACTAATTAAGAAAGTTATAGAACATTCTACAATCCTTATTTCTAACTAATGTTATAAATGCGAATATGTATTAATTGATCAGAAGATGTATACAGAATTTTGAACAGTCATTCTAGTTGATGCTAAATCCGTACGCTGTAATGATTTGCCTCATTCGATTCAATCGTTCATGGATTCAAGATAATAATCCATCGACTTAATCTCTCCACGTCGATTTTATCGATCTAGTACATCGTCATTATCCACGGTATCTCGTTTGACGCGGGGGCTAGTTTTTGTGTGCACCGTCCATTACGAACGGAAGCCGACCGGGTTGTATGTACACCACATACCGGCTGTTCTTTGTCATTTTTTATGCGGCTCGAATGAGAATTCGTATAGCCAGGAAACAGGTACACCCGTACACGTGCTAATTGTTTCGACAGACAAGTGAAGCGATCATCACGTTTATTTTCTCACGTGGTTAATGATAACTCTTATCAGTATTCACGTAACATATTTTCAATATTTTTTTCATACTAATTCGGCAAAATAAGTGCACACAGTAATACCAGATGGAAAATAAGGTAAAGGGCGACTTTAGTTTTGAAATAGCAACGGCAGTCATCGCTATCATTCCGACCTGCAAAAGGCCTCTTCACGCCTCTTTTGAAGGAACAGATATCGTAAGAGTAAGGGAACACACTGGTTGAGAGTGAAGGGGAGTGGGAGTGATAGATAAAAAAAGAGATATCTCATATATCATATGATTTAGGAATATGCTGTACTTTTATTTTATTTTTTGTGTTATCTTTTTATTTTGAACTAGCTTTTGCTCGCGGCTTCAGTCATGTTGATATATATTTTAGCTATACTTCGGGAATAGTACTTTTTACTGGATTAAGTGCTTATATGTTTTTTTTATACAGCTGACAACGTGTATGAAAAATTTTATGACGATTGGTTTAGAGAAGCTACACTCAACTTGCGGCCCGCAGGCTGCATACGGCACGACGAGCCTTTGTAGTTCGCTCACTCGATTATACTTTATTTTCAATAATTTTAACTATGAGCACGCTGAGTATATTAAATAGATCCCAGATAACTCGACCACAATGCGTTCCTTATGACATACGGGGTATACCAAGCTTGTTTTATTGGCCAACCATTTTTCACTACATTAATACGTTCAATTTGAAATTACATTTTTTTATTTAATACCTAAATATTTCTAGTTTGTGGCCTGCGACACCATGAGTGAAACGAGTTTGTGGCCAGTTTTTAAAAAAAGGTTAATACCACTGGTTTAGAGGCTAAGGTCTGAAAGTGTAACAAATAAACAAACTCACATGCACATTTATATTATTAGTAAGTGTTTGTAAAGAAATTAGTATGGATATGGATTAATTGAAATTTAGTACGTTTATTACTATCTGCTGCTATTTTTTTTCGTTATAATTAGGTACTTAAGTACCATCTAACGGCGGATTTATAGCAAAATGGAAAACGCGACAATATCCTTTATATCCAAATACATACGCTGAACCCGGTGAAGCTGTAAAAGTCTGTCAGGTCAACAGCGGAGAGTCGAATGCGGCGCTCAGTGTGTCACTGTCACTGTGCTGCGTGGGAAGGACAGCGCCGCCGCGCTCTGGCTGTAGCGGTAGGACGTGATTTGTGGCCAAAATCACGCTCGGCAGCGAACATGCTTCGCGAGCGATTGCCTCCTTCTGCGAAGTCATTTGGCAGAAGAAGGCGGCGAAGAGGGTCCGCGAGGTAGACTCTCTAAGCAGCTCTCTTCGCCTATGGAGGACTGGCGGGAGATCTGGCAGACGAGGGGAGGCAGCTGGTGTGTACCCAGTCTGTCTCTCTATAACTAGGAGCCCAGTGGTTACCTTCCGCCGGGCGGACCGTAGTTGAGGATTCACAAGGTTGATTAGCATTGTACGATCCCTTGCCGCCCCAACAATTACGGTCTGTCGGTACACGAAAAAAAAAGGTCAAAGGTGGTAGAGCCACGCTGAAGCTATTACTGGCTTCAGTATGAGTAGGACGGCTCGCCCGGGGTAGTACCACCCGGCCTACCTTTCCTCCTCTCCCCTTCCCCTACTCCCTTCCCTCAAACACAGGCGGGCAACTAAGTTGCGACGCCCCCGGTGTTGCTAGTGTCTATGGACGGCGGTGTCCACTTAACATCAAGTCACCCGCCTGTTCGTTTGCTTCCTATGATATAAAAAAGTCAGGTCAACAGTGGCGAGTTTTAGTAAAAAGGATGGCTTGAAAAATTTCTCAATAAAAAAAGACGTGTTATGCTGATCGGGTAAATCGTTTTGGAGTGTATATGATAAAGTTGATGTATAGTTATAACAATATCTCATTAAGGTTTATTTTGATCAATATAGTAGCTTAGAGTACACTGGTCTGGAAACAAAACCTTACATGGCTAAAGGTAATCCGACGTAGGTAAAAACAACTCGTCTCGTCTTCGAGTTATTTTTATATGGCGTGCTTGCTGTGATCAATTATAAGGCAAATTGTTACAATTAAAACGTTTGTTTCGCTCCACCAACGGTAGCTTAGTGTTGCATGAGATCATTCATGAGCTCATCAGAAATATGTCAATTATCATAGTCATATTTACATGATTAGCATTTCATTTGTTAGTCATATTCATTACCTTGTAAATACTTTTAGTATACTTTTTGATTTACAATAAAAATTAAGCTATTGGTTTGGAAAGATTTTTTGGATATTTTAAAAGAATGAAAGAAAAGGTTTTTATTATTGGTGCACATCACTGTTACAGGATAAATAAAAAAAAACTGATTATATTTCAATAACATTTTAGTTATAAAATTACAACAAAGTCTACGTCGCACGAGGCAGTAGTCCGGTGAAGCTGTAAAGACTTCACTTGGTCAATAACGTAGTCAGTTCGAAAAAAAAAAGCGTCGCGCAATGTACCGGCTATGCCTGCCGTTGCTTAACGTCAGTGGTCGGATGAGAATCGGTGTTACCAACACTATACCCGACACAGTATTTACCGCCACTATTTTTCGACACATAAAAAGGTTACGGATTAGAATTTCAAGGTCCCCTATAAGACGATTTACTTCAAAACCACAAATATGCGTAATTAAAATGTTGAATATCATCCCCATTCCGCTGCATCAGCTATACTCAACCTGCGGCCCATCGGTTCTTTGTAGTTGGCCCACCCGATTATACTTTATTTTCAATTATTATAAATTCGTGCCCATCAGAAGCGATATCAGTACACTGAGTAAATCAAATAGATCCCAGATAATCCCACTGAAGGGGCTGATGGGACCGTGTAAATAGGCCCACCACGATATGCGGTAAAAATAAATAGAGAGCGTAAGAGCGGTTAGTGGCCTTGCCTATAAATAAAGAAAATAACAAGAACCCCAAATAAAATTGTGGACTGACCTGCAACTCATTACCTCGTACGAAGCAGTGGCATCTCAGGCGAAATATGCGGTGTCTGCAGATTGTTCTCCAGCTATGAACGGGTGAACCGGTGCCGATTATATGAAATATTATATATAACTTTGAAGATAGTCATAGAAAAAGAAACATAAACGTTAAAACACAGTGCGGCGGTATGAAGGGAACTAACTGTCTATGAAAAACAAATCGGTGCGATGCGTGAAATTTTTTAAATTGTTCCATTTTTTTTCCCATTCAAATTCTTTTTCTTTTTTGATAATTTTGACAAAGCGTGTAATTTCAATTTCGATTATCTATCATCCCATTAACAGTTTTATATATTATACAGCGTATATTATGTTTTTATATAAGTACCTATACATTATACAGTATATAGAAACAAATGAATTGAAATTTGAAGTATGAATTATGGTTTTTCACAATGTGCATATAGATGAGTTAGTTGATGGTCAACTGTCCCGTCTTGGTGAATTGTCCCGGACATTGCACTCTAGCTCGCTATTTATAAGTGAGTTCTTGGCAACATTTGAGATCTTTAATAATATTCTTGGGATGTTTATCTTTTTTTTAGACTCTTTGTCATTAAAAATCATGACAGGAAATGTTGGATATCAAAAACTTGTGGTGTTTTGATAAATACGATAACAAGAGATTTGAATGAATATCTTGATAACTTTGAATTTTTTATTGTTAATACTATACTAATATAACGTTATATTGTTAAGAGATATTTTTTAACGATTTTTCTGTTATTTAATTGAAACTTCTAATGGCATGGTAGGGAAAAGTTTCATTGCGTGTTACACGTTAAACGTAAGGTAGGTAATATTTGTGTATAAGTGTAAATACGTATAAGTGTATGTCTGGCTCTAGTAGTTCACAAAAAACAGTAAATGTATAGTTAAGTATTATATTTATACTACTAGACTTCGTATAGTGTATAGTTTAACTTTTCCACGTGTTTACATATTTAGATACACACATTTTGTTTAAAATATTATTCTCAAACGGGAAATAATGCTAGAATGTTGCTAAAACAGTAATTGAAAACTCTTTCCCTTTTTTTACTCTTTAAAACTCTCTAAATGAAAAATAAACTGGATAAACTCATAGGTATAACTATGGTAGAGGCGGGCCGCGCAGTGTTATCAGCGTCGCATGTGAAAACTGTGCCGTAGGCAGGAAGTGACAGTTTGTATGCAAATTGTTATATTGTTGATAGTAGAACTCACAGTAATCTACACATCGATTCCTTAATTACTGTAAATAGCTATACATGATTATGTTCATTGAAAGTGGTATAAGGCGCAGTCGCAACCGGAATTGACCTACAATTTATAAATAGGACACGTGGTTCGAAGAATTCTTTTTCACAACGTTTATTATGAACAATAATTTGTTATCGTGGTGTGTATGTAAACGAGTCCATTTATTTTTTAAATAACGGTAGTAAGATATTTTAATTACTTCACATAGAAGAAAACAAATTAAGTATCGTATCTTACGAATACATACTATTTCAAGTTGAATTTATTGTTTACAATGACCGCCCTCTAGTGTCTTGTAGATTTAACTTGTTTAAAACTTGTATGAATGTTACTATGATATTAGTATAATATACTGTATTTTATTAATTTTATACCATTATTTGTTTCAGGTAAGTTCAAAGAAGTCTTTAGTCCAAATAAATACAGGTAACGCCATCTAGTTCTTTCTCTATGTAACTGTAGTACCGCTATTGACCGACAGAGGGGGGGGGGGGGGGCATATATGTGCTTATTGAATATTATTTCATAAGAACATTAATTCAATCATAATCGTAATTGGATAAATTAGGGAGTTAAATAATTTGACATTGAAATTAGAGAAAACATTGCAAAT
>JACEII010000024.1:459935-479483 GCA_014332785.1 Antheraea mylitta
ATGAGTCACCATCTCAACTCCCATCGGGGTCTGGGTCACATTCCAGGCTTGCCGGCGTCGCATCGTACCGCCAAACCGGACCTATGCGACTCGCGTTCATCATGTTTGATCTCGAGCCCTTTCCGTTTACGTAACACTTTCCATGAAGGGCTTAGCTCTTGTGTTTAAAACTAAGTTTTACCTTAGACACTGCCCGAAAAAATCATTAAATCGAAATGTATAAAATACTAGATGTGCTCTCCGCTCCGCACACGTTTCTTGTTATTTGTTACAGTGGATAATTGAAATAAAGGAAAATTGTGCGTGTCGAAGTATATACTATTCTATACTACTATTTTCTGGAAGAATGGTACTCTATGTCTTGTTCTGTATTCTTGAGAATGTGTATGCAATTTTGCATGATGTTCGGTTAAGTAGTTAAAGCGTGAAGCGTAACAAGAACGTTCGCTATTCGAATTTATAATATTAACTAGCGGTTCCAACGGATGTTGTCCCACCCTGATATTTAAAAAATAAACATATTATATACAAAATTATATATAAACCTTCCTCGTGAAAACCGCATGAAAACCGTAGTACGTGGCAGAGTATATATAATATATATATATACGTATAATATACATATTATATATATATATATATATAATATATATATATATATATATACGTATATCTTATAATATATAATAATGATCATTATAGGAGCGAATAAAAGAAAAGAAAGATACTCAATTTTTTTCGATTATTAATACCATACCTTTAAAATATCGAGTAACTTAGACAAATTGTGAAAAAGTAATTAAGAGGCTATGGTATAAATGATAACTAGAGGACTCAAACTCACAATTTCTTTCTGAGGCATTATTAAAAAGATTTTTTTTCTATCTTTAGCTAATCGCTGTTTCAGTTTCTTTTGACTGTTTTTAATGTGTAGTATGAATATTTGTCTAGTTCAGCTAAGTCTAAAATAACTTAGGAAACTTATTAGAAACAATAAAAAAAGGTCGGGTAAATATGTACGCTGTGGTATACCTGATTGCCTACTATCGTAATTATTCAAGCAAACTACAGTTCTCACTTTAAATTCCTGCATGAGTACGGTAGGCTTCGCTGCTCAGTTGGAAAGGGGACGGTTGTTTTTTTTCTCTACCATCTGTCGGATGCCGGTGTCCCTTTACATACTAAGCAGGTGATTTGAATTCGCCTTTCTTTATGTTTTTTTTTATTTACGATCATTTTGTGCTTAAAACCAGTGAATGTGTGCCGTCGTGATGTTTCATTTCCGTTCCGAGTGTTGATTGTCCAGTATCTATATCCTTACATGTTATAAAAGGTAAAACGTCTGTCTGTGCTAATTTTCCGATAATAAATATATGGAGGAGTTGTTGAGGCGTGTGTGCTTGGTACACATATACGTTTCAACAACTTATACATATATGAATAGTTAGCTAGGTTAGCTAAGATAGGTCGCGATTTTGCATGCAACAGGCAACAGCCAGGCCGAGGTGTGCCGTGCACCCTTGAGCTGGTTGCCAGAATGGAATCGGCTGAGTGCCTTAAGCGCTCGCCTTAGTAGTCCGGTGAAGCTGTTAAGACCTTACTGGGTCAATAGCGTAGACATTTCGAAAAAAAAAAAAATCTGTCTGTGGGTTAGTATGCTTGTAATATTGAAAACAAATAAAACGAAATATGTGTTTTTTTTTATAAAATTGTATTAAATAATATATGGGACAAGTTATGAGGATGAGAAGTAAACTATGTCGAAATATGGATAAGTAATACTTAAACAATTAACTGTTTTAACCAATATAAAGCAGTAGACAATCGTTATGAATACTATTTATATTATATTACTAAAAAATTACCACTCCCATAAATCTAATGTTTATATTTACAGCACAGTTACCACTTGTTTATGGGTAGTATATCTTCATATGACTGTACAATGTACATTATAAATGACTGTGCATTTAGTTTATATGTATTTCTCACGCTAAGTTTATGCGAACTTGATATAAAGTTTTAATGTAATGAAATTTTTATAGTCTGCCCGTATCTATTTACATCTAGTTTTACATATCATATATCCTTATGCCCAGTATAATTTTAATAAGCAATGTTTATCATTTATTTCAATAGAATGATAAAACTGTTGTATGATTAGGATTAATTATAACGTTAAATACTAATTATTTCCTCAAGTGAGGTTTGTCTATATTTTTGTTTAATTGTTATAGTAGTATATGCATGTTTATTTAATTTATATCCTTATTTACTAATTTAAACAAATATGAGTGCAATGAAACTGTATAGATTAAATATTAGGCTTATTAGAGTCTATTCATTACTTTGACTATATACAACCCAAAAGTGAAAGTGATAAATATTCAAGAGTTTACCTTATGTTAAAGCATTAGGCTATTGTCCCCATTTCACGATTCATTGAATACGCTTGCATTGAAACATTTGCTAATGAATTGATTTAGGCATTATTGATTGTTTCGTTCGACTTTTTTTTTAACTGTAATGATAAAATGTAATTATAATAAAATTCATCTTCAAGAAAATATTTTAATTCGGTTCAGGATAAATTAAAATTGTTACTTAGATTTATAAATTATTATGAAGTTAGTTTTTACTCTTCTGTATACATTTGATTATATGCTGTATCGTCTTTTTAAAATGAATTAAGAATTACTTTTTTTTTTTATTGAAGCACGACGAAGTGACTGCTCTATACCTGATGGTAAGCATAGTACAATCCAAAAACAGTGGTGACCACCGAGAGACAGATCATCCATCGTCGGTCGCCGCTGTCATGCCGGCCATAATGACGAAAGTCACCTGGTACTGGATATGCACAGGCTGATCCCGAAACGCGACGCGCAAAAGCGAGTCACTATGACGGGCTTTTTCGCCATGTACATGGTACCCACTGACTTGGACCCAGTCGGGCTGTTAAGCCCTACCACAATATATTAAAAAAATCAAGTCGTGTGAACACCTATGAGTCTGTCCTGAAGTTTTTTTGTCTAACTACGCTCTTGGCATAGCAAGGTTTTAACAGCTTCACCGGATTACTACCGCCCTGAAGTTTGTAGGGACCTCGATTTTATAGCATCATTGGACGATGTGTAATCATAATTTATAAATCATATTATCAAAGTACTATGTGTTGAATTGCTGTTGTATCGTATAGAATAAAAATATTGACACATCCTAACAAATCTTTCTAGGGTATTCTATTTTTTTGGATCTGGAAAGACTCCTCTAAGCACCTGTCTCTAACCATTTGTTCGATTGTGTCATTTTTTCCCTACGGCTCCACAGGACGCCAGGTGGCACTACGGTTTTTAAAATTTAATAGGACCTCCGCTGTTAACGGCGATTTGTAAGTTACGTTCAATAGTGCGACACAAAGCGTGGAAACATTTGACAGGAAATAGGGTTATCACAGTGACAATTAAACAATCATTGGGTATGTGTTTACAAGTTAATTAATTTTATAGAACATAGTCATTTTAATTATATTATGACTGATCTCGGGTAACTAATGCGTTGTAAGTAAATATTAATACTGATATCATATGTTTTTTTAACCTTTCCATGTATAATGTTTTTAATTTAAGAGACAATTAATTTATCTACAAATCTTGTTTTTTAAACTCATTCTTATTTATCTGGGGTGAGTAAATTATAAATTTACATAATTCTAGATAAGACAAAGCCCGGTTGATGTCTTTGTTGTCACGCGTGAGGTACATCGTATGTACCACCCACGCAACCGCAAGCCATATAATATGGTTCTAGCCATCCTCGACCGGTCGCAGGAGGGCAAAGCCATATTCTCCCTCACTTCTGTGTGTGGCCTCAACGGGATCACCGTCGAGCCCCCACGCAAGACCCACATTCCTTCGCAGTGCCATAACTGCCAGAGTTATGGTCACTCTGCGAAGAACTGTCATCTTCGCCCCAGGTGCGTCAAGTGCCTGGGTGATCATGCCACGAAGGAGTGCGAGCGCGCTCCTGGCACTCCCGACCCTCCCAGCTGTGTGCTCTGCGGTAACGCGGGTCACCCCGCGAACTATCGCGGATGTCCCCGCGCACCGCGCACACAGCGCCCTCGTCAGGCGAGGCAGGCGCCCAGGGCGTCTGCACCCGCCGCCCGCCGTCCGCCTCCACCTCTCATGTCCGTGGAGGCCTTCCCGAGCCTGCCGGGCGCTTCCCGCGCCCCGGTAGCGCACGCACCTACACCGCGCTCGCCACCCTCTGTGCCGCGCGCGGCCCAACCCGGGCGGGCCCCTATGGCCCCCTGGGCTCCCAGACCTCAGCCTCAGGCCTCTTCAAGGCCTCTGGCGCCGCCACCTAAGGCGGCTCAGGCTCCATCATCGTCATCTCTGTCGGACAAGTTCGACTGGATGGAGCAACTTCTAATCGAGCACGACATGCAGGAGGTGCTCGCCTTTTACGCCCTTGTAAAGGAGAACTCCCATGGGGTACAACTCCTCGAAGCCCTAGGGCGCTTTCCGGCTATCGGAGCCACAATACAGCGCCTCGCCCGTTCACATTCGTCCAAATATTAGTTTTAAAATTCCCGGGAATGAACAAAATTAAACCCCGCGGTCTTTGCATCTCGTTTTTCAATGCGAGATCCCTTCGGACACAGCGCGATCTAGTAGCTGACTTTTTACGCGACAGACAGATTGACGTTTTCCTCATCCAGGAAACGATGCTTAAACCGAGTATGCGTAACCCGAGAATCGCGAACTATTGTATCGTTAGGAACGACCGTGTCACCCGCGGGGGTGGCACTTTAATCTATTTTAGGCGTTCTTTATATTGCATGCCTCTAGATCCGCCCGCGCTCACTCATATGGAAGTGTCAGTATGCCGCGTCGGTATGACGGGCCACTCTGATATTATTCTTGTCTCCGCGTACCTACCGCCAAATAAAGTATTGCTCAAATCCGATTTGCAGGCGCTATTCAATTTAGGTAATTCGGTTATTATAGCGGGGGACCTCAACTGCGGGAACGTCATCTGGAACAGTCCGTGTACCTCTCGTAACGGGAGGATACTCGACGAACTAGGTGAGGCTCTCGCATTTGACGTCATAGCCCCTCCGGAACCCACTCATTATCAAGACAACTGTCGACCGTCAGTTTTAGATGTAGCTCTTCTGAAAAATGTCGTGCTTCCTGTACGACTCATATCAGTCATACACGAACTCGACTCGGACCATCGGCCGGTCCTATTACAGTTAGGTCATAATTCTGACTTTAGCCCGACGCCGATCAGAGTGGCCGATTACGCGAAACTCAGAGAGTATTTTAAAAATAGTCCGTCGCCTAACAGTCTAGATAGTATTCCGGACGTGTTGGTGTCTAAAGCCGACGCGGATTCGGCCATCGATTCCCTGGTCAATTATCTCCAGACCGCCGTCAGGGAGACCTCGAAAGAGGTACAAGCGGCGAATGAACGCCGTTTTATACTCCCTGATGACGTGAGAGCATTGATCACGGAAAAGAACGCCGCGACTCGTGCTCACGACGCTTACCCGACCGCAGAGAACCGCGAACGCTTACGTGCTTTACGTAAGGAAGTTAAGTCTCGTATATCTGAGATCCGGAGTGACAGGTGGGACAGGTATCTGGAGGATCTCCAGCCGTCGCACCTGGCATTCTGGGACCTCACGCGAAAATTCAAATCTGATACGGTCATTCCAATGCCCCCTCTCGACAGAGGCCCTGGGTTGCCTCCCGCGTTCGATAACATCGATAAAGCCGAATGTCTCGCCGCGAGTTTAGAAAAACAGTGTTCGCCAAACACTGGTAATACTGACCCTTCCATCACAGAGTCTATCGTCACAGCCGTAGAGCATGCACTCGCGTCGCCTCCGGCGGATACCCTAACCCCGATAACGTTCGATGAAGTCTCGGCCGCCATCAAGCGTCTCAAACCTAGGAAGTCCCCAGGTCCCGATGGGATCAGGAACGAGGTTCTGAAGCTCCTTCCTGACCGCATCATAGCTCTATTGGTCTGCATCTTCAATGCGGCCATGTCCCAGGGTCATTTTCCAGCCGTCTGGAAGAGGGCCGTAGTGATAGGGATTCATAAGCCCGGCAAGAAAGCTACGCTTCCCGATAGCTATCGTCCGATCAGTTTGTTAGACACCTTAGGCAAACTTTATGAGCGGCTCCTTCTGAACCGTCTCCAGGTCACGGTTAACGATCAGAGTTTAATTCCACCCGAGCAGTTTGGTTTTCGCGCCAAACACTCTTGTCCGGATCAAGTGCTCCGCCTCACGGAGCACATTCTCTCCAATTTCAATAAAGATCCGCATCCGGAGCCGGATCCGCCCGTGAGAAACACTAATCCGAAACGTACAATAGCCGTATTCTTCGACGTCGCCAAGGCCTTCGATAAGGTCTGGCACGAAGGGCTAATATTCAAGTTAAGTCAAGCCGGCATACCCGATAGGTTAGTTCGCATCCTCCGCGATTATCTAGCCGATAGAACCTTCCGGTTTAGAGTAGACGGCGAATTCTCATCGCCCCGTCCGATACGATCAGGAGTGCCGCAAGGCTCAATACTCGCGCCCACCCTCTTCAACCTGTTCATCAGCGACCTACCTAAGCTCCCGGGAGTCGAGGTAGGTTGTTATGCTGATGACACAGTCATCTACGCCTCTGGCTGGCAGCCGAGTAGACTTAGAGATCGCATCGAAAAAGCCGTTAGCACACTCGGTGATTGGTTTCTTCGATGGCGAATAGGAATTAACCCCGATAAGAGTGCCGCGATACTCTTCGACCCTAGATATCGCGATAATAAGTTAAAGCCCATAAGGCTATACGATTCCGAGATACCTTGGACCACCGAGGTCAAGTATCTCGGCGTCACCCTGGATAGTCATTTAACGTTTGAGCCACACATCAAAAGAGTGCGAAACAAAGCCGCTATGGTCTTGGGTCGCCTCCATTATTTACTTTGTCAGAAGAGCAAACTGTCCCTCAGACATAAGCTCACAATATATAAAGTTTGTATTCGTCCGGTAATGACGTATAGTTGTCCCGTTTTCGCCCACGCGAAGGATCTCGATAGACTTCAGGTTTTGCAGACCCGGGCTCTGCGTAAAATCACCGGTGCCCCTTGGTACGTCCGGAGGGCGGATCTCCACAGGGACCTGGAGATGCCGTCCATCTGGGCGTATATTAAATCACTTACTACCAGTTATTTCGAGCGAGCCGCGAATCATCCCAGTCCGTTAGTGGTATCCGCCGCGAATTACGAACCCGTGCCCAACGCTGGGCGTTATAAAAGACGTCCGCGACATATTTTCACCGACCCTCCCGACGATATCACGTCAGCGAACGATCAGTACCAGCCTGTCCCACGTAATATAGCGTGCTCACGCCCACGCCCGCGTAACCACAGATCGCGCCGCCGCGGTTTGGGGGTTAACTTCGCTCCCGCACACTCGATTAGGCCTCCCACGGCAGCGGCTCAAGCCTAGGTTCGATCCCTCGGTAGGGAGCCCTTGAGTGCGTTGCTTGCGCGATACGGTGACACACCCATACATCACTGCTACAACACTACACTATCACCTCCACACACGTGCACGCCTACACGCTACACATCTTTGTGGAAGGGTTATTTTGTGAAAGATTTTTTCCCTTATCGAACTGAAAAAACTCTCCTAATTTTCCGATAAAAATATATGGTGGGGCTGTCGGGGCGGATATGCTGGTACTCATATGCGTCTCGACAGCTCAAACATATATGAATAGTTAGCTAGGTTAGCTAAGATAGGTCGCGATTTTTGCATGCAACGGGTAACGGCCAAGCCGAGGTGTGCCGTGCACCCTTGAGCTAGTTACCATTATAAAATCGGCTGAGTGCCTTAAGCGCTCGCCTTAGTAGTCCGGTGAAGCTGTTAAGACCTTGCTAGGTCAATAGCGTAGTCAGTTCGAGGAAAAAAAAAAAAAAAAAAAAAATTTGTTGTCACATCATGGATACACGAAAAATTGAAAAGACTAAAACAATTACATAAAAAAAATATGCATTTACATTCATACCTACTATAAGTCCAATTAGGCGGAATAGGAACGAATTTTCGAAAATCAGTTTTCTTTCGTTGTCCGCGCTTCATGTAAAATGCCCCCGAATAGAAAATGTTTTAAAATCTTATAATTGGACCAGAAAAGACGTCGTTTCATGATAGTTTATTGACCTTTAATATTAGCTCAACTATGTTTGAATCGATGCGAAAGCCTCCTGGGCGTATACTGACAAATAAAATTGCACGTTGAATCATCAAATTACGATGTTACTTCCAAGAATTATAAGAACTCTCGTCAGTTGCTTGAACTATTCACTCTTTGTACAGATCAACGTACGTCGATTATAAATATTAAATATCATTGTATATAAGCAAGTTACCATAACTGGTAAATCCAATTAATATGAATAATTATAATGTGTTCATTAATAATCATATCAAGTATGAATGATTTGTTTTTGAATGTGCCAAAAATAATTTTAATATTGAAAAAAGAGTGAAGATTTCAAAAAAGTGCTGAAATATATTGTTAAAATGTGAACAAATCACCCAAAGAGCTGCAAGAATCTATTAACATTACATAGTATAAAACGAAGTCCCCTACCGCGTGTCTGTGTGTCAGTCTGTCCGCGATAAACAAAAAAACTACTGAAAGGATTTTCATGTGGTTTACACCAATAGATAAAATGATTCATAAGGAAGATTTTGGTATATAATTTATCAAGGTGGAACAACGTTCGCCGGTACCGCTAGTTACAACTAACTAGCCTCTGCCCACGACTTCGGTTGCGTGAAATAGTGATTTTGGGCTAACTAGCACGCAGCAGCTCTAAAAAAAAGGATTTTGAAACATTCTTCATTAGTGCTCCGCTCCCATTGGTCTTAGCGTGATGATATATAGCCTATAATAATCCTTAATAAATGAGCTATATAAGAAAGAATTATTGAAATCGGACCACTAGTTCCTGATATTATATTACCCTCTACAACGTCACAAACTAACAAACTTTACCTTATAATATTAGTAATGATTGAAACGTATGTTAAGTATCAATTAGAAGGACCTTATAACTTTTCGATTCATTATCACGAACCTTATCAATGATAATAAACGTAAAGTGTTCAATTATGTCTGTGTCATTTAAAAGAGATTAAAAAACAATTTTGCGACGCATTTTAATGTTTATAACGCTTATTTTGTTTTAATTTCGAACCGACCTTTACCGTCAGTACAGCTTTAATGCAATACCAGTAGGTAGGTTTGTAATGTTATTTGTTTTACATCTGGTCGTGACCTTGTTTGAGTGAATGGGCTATCTAGGATAGACTTCGTCATAATCACGAGGTTAACTTTGTCTAGAGAGTTGTTACGTTTATTTACTGTTGTTTATTGAAGCGATTAAATACCATAGTAATTGATAAGAATATTGGTATTCGCAGAGTTATTAGGAACTGATTTAATATGCAATAAAAAAGAAAATCATACCGATCAGATGAACACCGGTAGAAAAAATGTATCAGTAATAAATTCTTTAATTAGAACTATTCAAAATATTCGTAAGTTTAGAGCATTATCAATAAATAAAAAAATAAACACGGATTTCTAGGAACAACTGTCATGATATTTATTTTTATGTAATTAATTTTAATGATTTAATATGGCTTTTATAATATTTTCGTTAGAAAATGATATTCAAATGACTAAACACTAGCGCCACCCTATTAGAAAGTTTGGCCTATAAAAGGCAAGATGTGGTTGATATGGGGCACTACATGTCGAAGTTATTGTAAGACGCAGCTCTCTTCGGATAAATACATTGTACTGTGTAATACCTACACTGTTATTGTTAAATGCATTAATACATACCTAGTAATAAAATCATTTGGCTTAATATTTTGTAAGTAACCAACTGTACTCTTACCTTTATGGAACAATAGCAATAAAACGCGATAAAGTCCATGGAAAAAGGCGTAAATATTTGCCTTAAGATTTTCTTTGTACAAACACAAAAGTCTCGTAGCGTAGAAAATGGTTATTGCACAACGCGCTAGCTCGACTGCCTCTAAAACACGTTCCAATGCTCTCATTGCTTTGTTTGCATCATTTTCAATTCACTCCTATTTGTTACCTCTAACCTTTATATTAACCTTTCGAGGTTCTGGTTACCGCGTTATTTTTAGGTTAAGATATGGTAAAAGCCTTCGAGGTTTATTAAATTATACATGCATTCTTGAGTTCAATATTTTATTTATTATTTATAATATTTTTAACCAATAAGTAGTTTGTAGCATGTAGTAAGTCAATTAGAATTAATTAATATTTTTGTAATCCCATCAAAATGTTCTTGATAATGATCTTTTTTTGCGAAGTAGAATATTGACGAGCTTTAGTCTTATGAAAACATATTTTGAATTTGTTTTTCTTTCTATTCGTCGTACTTCGTGTTCCTTACGTCTACAATATTCTATATAGAAAATATATCTATATGTAATATTAACAGGTAAAGGAAAAAGTTGAACCGCTTATTATAATTAAATTTGGAGAACTGGATAACCAATATTAATAATAGGTGCAGTGTACTAGTTAGTCAAAGAGACCCAAACGTTAAACGTGTATTCTTGCAAGCATAAAGAAGTAATTCGTCGTGTTAAAATTTGAACTTAACAGTCATCATTCTCTTGTCCTCATTTCGTTGTGCTGCCGTGTACTGGAGTAAGTAAGGGCTTTCATGTTGACCCACCGGCTGCCCTACATCCCGAGGGCGTGATGACATCGTATCCCTTCATATTTGTCAACCATCTTTTTAGGCCAACATTTACTTTGTGCCTCAGGTATCAAGTTCTATTTGCATTACATGTTAGTAATATTATTCTTCATTTTAAAGTTATATGCGAACTTTTTGGAACTTTAATTCCACAATAAGCTATCGAAAAAATAATCAATCCAATATCAAAAGTTAAACTGCCAAATTACATATATAACCTCTATTTGTTCAATGCACTAGTATTATAAATCGTTATGTTTTTTTTTCTTCTATTTTTGCCGATTGAATTTATTGGTGAATTCATGAAATTCTCTCGTGAAAATTTACCTTGATCCATTTTAGAGTACAGATACGAATACTTTAATGTAATGTATTTTAGTTTATATATCGCATGAAGACCGTGCGCATAGTTTGCGTGCAAATAGTGTATCAATAAACAAACCAATACGTAATAGGACACTTAGAGAATTAAGTACGCTACCTATTAACCGAAAATATATACCAATTAGTGATGCCGGAAGATTAACCCATTCAATTAGCCACCAGAAGCGGAGGCTAAAAGTAACTTATGATATGAAATTTGACACATAAGTTGTTAAATAAATTGTATTCCATTGACTGAAACAGTACTGGCACTGTTAGTATACATATTCTGCAGTCCAAAGAGTTTTGCAATATAGAGTTTTATATATATTCAGAGTCAGGGAAAGAAGTATCATCTGGTAGTATTTTTGTTGTATTTAAGTTACGCTCAAATTTACTATTCGTGTTTTAGTTATATAGCCCCTTTTCCTTAAAGGACAGATATACTACAGAATGCAAATGGTTTGTACAATAATTATCTCGAAAAAAGAGTAATACCACAGTGTACGTAGATGAGAGTAATACTCTTCTATATAGTAACTGTTTATGCGCTTATTATTTCATCGAATGTCGGGTGGGTCAACGTTGGTGTTTAAGTGTAAAATTATTGACGCATTATGTAGTAATGTAGGCTGACGTACAAATTATTCTAGGTACTTGATCATAGAAAACCGCTTGGATTTTATAAGTTTTTACAAGTAGACCGATGAAGCTGTTCAGACCTTGCCAGGTCAAGTAGTTCGTACAAAAAAAAATTACAAATTTATTTTAACTTACAATCCGTATAAGAGTTATGTGGTAATTAAGTAAAGACAGTGTTATTGAGAAGAAAAGGATACCCTTACAATTATTGAAGATAAAACAATTAATTCCCATGATATAACAAAACCAGTTTTACGAGAATAATAAAAAATACAATAAAAGGACAGTTCTAATTCGATCAATTACAGCGTGATTTATACATAATTGGGTTAGAGTTCCGTGAAAACGAATAATTTTTTTCTCAGTAAATGCTTTGTTCAGTCATTTACAACATCCTAGATGGTGTTTTTGGTTGGATTTTAGTTTGTCATGTAGTCCATTTTATATTTTATTCATAATCTTGTGTTAGTTGACTCCTTTATATTTTGTAAGACTGGTGGTGTTTTCCGAATATAGTTCGGCTATTGTGCACAAGTGAATTGGATGGGAAATAATACCACCGAGCATGAATTCTGAGATACCACAAAAAGTCAATGGAAAGTGTAACAAGGAGACCATCATTTAGTTTAGTAGTGAGAGCCACGCTGAAGCTATTACTGGTTTCAACATGAATGGGTCGGCTCGCCCGGGGTAATGTCACCCTCTCGCAGAAAATCGACGTGAAGCAATAGTGCTTGCATTGTTGCGTTTCGGCCGGTCAGTGAGAGTGCCGGAGGCCCACCTATACTCACCTTCCCTCTCTCCTTTTCCCTTCCTTCCACTCTCACCCTCCCCCAACACAGGCTGGCAACGCACTTGCAACTCCCTTGCAAGTGTCTATGGACGGTGGCGATCACTTAACAATTAGGTCACTCACCTATTCGTTTGCCTCCTATGCTATAAAAAAAATCATCTTGTTAGGAGATTGCAATTATCACAAGACATTTGTAATATTATTTTATCTACTCGATAATGGTATAAATGTTATAGAAGATTGGTTGCAAAATTTTTTTAAAAAAAAACGTCTTTGATTGTACTTCGTCAAACTACACGGAGACGTCTCTTAGGTTGTGTTACATTGAGTCCAGATGCGTGTAACCTTTATGGTGACATCCGCCATGCAACTTCACAGAACGAACGGTATCAGGGCAATTACCATCCTTTTCAACTATGTTAGCAATACGTGTCTGTGATACGACGTGAATCGTGTACTCTAAACTCACTCTAAAACAAATTAAAACAGTATTTGAGAATGATATTGTCGTGTAGGAATATAATAGGTGTAGATTCGGATCCTGTTTCTAATGAAATAGTAAAAATTGTAATCTACAATAAATTCGATTAATTTATTTCACGAATTAGGCTCCCGCTCATTTTGTTTTATCTCTCATTATGATATTTATATTTCGTCAGATGTTAAATATCTTGTGGAGTTAAAATAAATCTAAATGAAAGTAACGTAGTCGATAGTTGTTTGTGAAGTTTCGTTTTCTAAACGAATATTCTATTTTTATCGTGCAGATCTTTTCGAATGTAGAAAGGTTAATTAATTGTCATGGCGATTAAATCATTTCGAAATAGACTTTCTATTAAAATGTAAATATGACATTTTATATTTATTTGCAATATTTATTAATTTAAAAATAACAAAATATGATATGCACTTTTACCATTTTTGTATAAATAATATTTAAAAAGTTGTCTAATTGAATTTTCGTAAATATTCGTGTTGGAAAATGATGTATGGATCTTTTCAAAGGGCGAAAACTGATCGATATCATCATATGTATAAGTACATTTAGTCATTCTTATAATAAAGGAAAATAATATAAATACTACATTAATGTTAGTTATTGGCTTAGCGTCAAAGACTTAAAAAAACTCTGAATACATTGAATTATACACTGGTAAACGTCTTAGAACATAATCTTTTTTTTTTGTATACAGTGTGTGAATATTAAATCAATTTATTTTAATACACTGTGAGGTTTCCTTATATAAAAAAGTTTTTTTTTTTCTTCTAACGAAATTAATAAGAAATCTACATTTTAATGCTTGTTGAATTAATAGACCTATTATGTTACATATGTAATTAAAGCTGTAAAAATAAGCAAATATATTTTCAAATTAGATAAATCTTAAGCGTATAACTACAAAATCAACGTCTGTTTATGTTATAGTATCTTTGTCATAGGTACATGCATAGAAATAGCGTTTTATAGTTAAAGAACGAGTAGTCAAACCAGTATTTACTGCTAGTAATCTCGCATCTCGCTTGTCCAGTCGTCCGAGGAAGTAAAAGTACGACGTTAGCGTCGGCGCCCATCGATGTCCCTTTGTGGCGCCTTCGGAAACACCGATCAAATGACGAAGCAAATACAGTAAATAATATTTGTCGTCTCTCTTCTCTAATTTCATGTTATATTTGAATACAAGCTACGTAACAATCTTCATACGGTTACATTTTATTTTGTTGTGCGTAATTTTATATCTGTGATATCTTTTAAAACATTATTTGTACTGATATGATTTTAAGACCCTGTTTTGATTTAAACTATAATATGTCAATCCTGACTAAAATATGTGATTGGGTAAGCGTTAATAATATATTAGCCAAAATGACGTCACAAATAGTTATTTTTTAAATAAAATGTAAGAAATAATAATGATAACTGTGTGTTATCCGTAAGAGATATACATATACTATCGTAGATTTTTCTGTAGGAATTTTAAAATATACAATTACGTAGTACTTTAGCTTGATGTATTCCAAGTACATGGTTTAGCCCGCGTTGCTAATGTAATTGTCCGTAGACATTAGCAATACCAGAGTTGCGAGTGCGTTGCCAGCCTGAGCTTGTAAGGTAGGGGAAGGGTGGAGAGGGAGGAAGGGGAGTGGGGAGCGGGAGGTTGGTGGCCCTCCGGCGCTCTCACTGACCGAAAGAAACGCAATAATGCAAACGCTGTTTATGCACGTCGGTTTTCTGGGAGAGGACGGTATTACCCCGGACGAGCCGACCCATTCATGCGTAACCCAGTAATAGTTCAGCGTGGGTCTACCACGTCCTTAAATTGATTTTTCTCTATATAAATCTGTAATTGTATTATACATAAAGCATAGTACAATCCAAAAACATCGGCAACCACCGATAGACAGATCATCCATCGCCGGCCGCCGCTGTCATGCCGGCCATAATGACGAAAGTCACCCAGTACTGGATATGCACAGGCTGATCCCGAAACGCGACACGCAGAAACGAGTCACTATGACGGGCTTTTTCGCCATATACATGGTGGTTGCGACCCAGTCGGGCTGTAAGACCCTACCACCCCACTATCGCCATTGCCTCGTTCGTTGATCAGCAGGGTGTACCACGTGCAGGTGAGGTTGGCTTGGGTGTCCCAAGTCTTAAGATGTAACTCGTCATCCCTTACACCCCAAACTAATTATCTTATCATTATCATTGAATTAATTATCTTACTTACCTCACAATTTGCGCAAACACATGAAGAGTTCTTTTGTAATGTTGGTTCATCTCTTGTTGAATTAAACAGTGTAGAAACAAGTGGTAATCCTTCAATTTGAATACATTTTTTTTCTCGAACTACTACGCTATTGACCTAGCAAGGTCTTAACAGCTTCACCGAACTACTAATTAATGTATTTGCTGAGTCATGAGTTGATACAGCTAACGTTGTCAAAAATATCTAAACGACTGAACCGATTTTCTCAAAGGGTGAACGGTGAGATTCGAACCAACGTCTCCGTCGATACGAATAAGTCGACATACAGGACGATTGCGCGAAGACGAACTGAATTCGAATACCCTAAGAGGAACAGACCTTGATGATAAACAGAAGCTTTTTAAACTTGTCTCATATAATATGTATACGATGCCTGTAAATTTAGTGAGTTTGGTACTTTAGAACTAAGGATACATGTATGTAGAAATATAGCAATACAACGATTTTGTTTATTAATTATACATTGTTCTTCACATTAGTAGATATTTAAAACTAATAATGAAATAAAAATAGCACTGTATATGTTTATATACATTTACCACCAGGATAATGTTTGCAGAAGGATATTAAATTTAAATTTATTATTATTAATTGATTAACTCAATCAATTTATGTTAATTACATTTATTTACTATTTGTATGGCAATTAACAGTTGATTCTCGCTGTATATATGGAAAATTATTCCGTTAGTGTTTAATTAAACCTGAGCTGTGGTTATTTTGTACACCTAATGATGACTCATAAAACCAATGTAAGGCCATGATTAACATTGTGTTTATTGTCAGTTATAGGTATACAGAATGGAAAAGATAAGAGTTAACGAATGTTTGTTTTTGTACGAGTTATCCAAATAGTATATTGATATCGAAGGTATGTTGAATATTAAAATTAAATTCATTTCATCACATGGTATAAAATAATGTCCCCTGTCGCGTCTGTCTGTCTGTTCGCGATAAACTCAAAAACTACTGAACGAGTTTTCATGCGGTTTTCACCAGTACATAGATTAATTAACGCGGTAGATTTTTGTGTATAATATGTATACGTTTTTCTATTATCAAATCGAGACAGCGTTTGGATATATTTTACAATATTTGATTTGTCCGACTATGGTTCATAGCAATACAGTGGGTGCTATATTCATTATTGACATATTCTATATATTATCAATTAAAACGTCACTTATGTATAATATATAAATACAATATATAGCACCTGCATAAAGGACATTCATACAAATAACATAAAATAAAAAATTGGGATCCGACAGATGGTGTTGTAATAGATATATTAACTACCAAAAAGATTAGTACTTTTGATTTTTTTTTGTTTGTCTGATGGGCCCGTCACAGTTTCACTGGACATCTTTGGCCCAGCGCTTAAGGCATTCGCCCGTATGACAAAAAATCTCAACGGAGCTAAACTGGCGGAACCTTGGCTTGGGTTCTTGATTTGTATGCAACACGCAAACCTAACTAAGCTAACTGTTCATATATGTATGGATTAGCGAGAAGTTTGCCTAACGAACTCCAATATGTATTTCAAATCTGATAACTTGGCTAAACTAACTAGTGTTTCTGGTAGGTCAGCTAGTAATTAACAGAGAAAATATGTATAAACTCAAAGCTCTCATTACGGTATAATCATATTCAAAATAAAATATCATGTAATTAAATAGATTCCTGTCACAAAAATTATTTATTCAAACATATTGTCATTTACTTACACTTAACAATATAGAAAAATTTAAGAGCTTCATAAGAGAGTTAAATAATTTTTCTTGGAACCTTTCAAAGATTTACCAATTACAATATGGTATATAAAAGGCCCCAGGTTTTTAACGTTTATTGCAGTTATTACATTTTTCTAACGTCAAAACAATATATGATTTTATGCATATTTAAAAGTACCGTTTTACGACAGAAGCCGTTTTAAAATATTTGTAATGGCTAATAAATTTGCATGAATAATCGGTATCGATGACCGCTACTGAATAATATTTTCAGGAAATTGTGGCAATATTTTTTTTTACTTATATCACTTCGATTACGCTGTTAGCTTTGTTGTTTCGATCCGTGTCAAAAGTATAATTGATGTAAGGTGCGATATTTCAACATTTGTATTATATTGGCTAAAATAAATCACTTTAGTAAATTGTCTCATTCTCTTCATTTCTCAACATTGACATCCATTACATTCGACGAGTTGAAGTCTCTGATCTCTACTCATGATATTTCATTGTCCTTTCATTTACAACCTGCAATATTATCATTACATTGTATAAACTAAGTCCTCTGTCACGTATGTCTCTCTGTTCACGATAAACTCAAAAACAAATGAACGGACATTCTTGCGGTTTCACCAGTTAGGTAGAGTGATTCACGAGCAAGATTTAGGTATATAATTTATGTAGGCTTTTTTGAACGGGATAAACGTCCGCTAGCATAAATATATAATACTCAACACAAAAAAAATCTACAATTGAACAAAAAAATTTGTACTCATTATTACGATCGAGTTTCGACTACTAGTAAATATAAATCCACAAACTTGAAGTACATTAAAAATGATGCGTATAGTTAATCTAAAAGTTTCCAATGATTTTAATTTTGTTATAACAATTTGTTTATGATCTCTGGGTATTTTCGAATTACGAGTTGGTTGTTTGAATGGATATGAACAATAGTGTCGTATCTTTATTATAAAATGTATTGTATGTAAATATATCTGGCCAATAGAATTTCATTAAAGTATTATTACCATTACTTATTCAAAAAAATAATCCAACGTCTATGATAATGGAAACACGACAATTATGTTCAACTAGATCGCGACTACCATACATTATATGTAACACACTGCATAGTAACACATTTAGGTTTGAAGCGTTCCGGGATCAGCCGGTATTTATCTAGTAACCAAGCAGAGTTGTTGAGGTAGATTGCGACCACTATCAGGTGAAACACATGTAGTAACACCCCTTGATTTGAGACGTACCGGGATCAGCCGGTATTTATTTAGTAACCAGGCGTAGTTGTTCTAATGGAATTGTTGAGTTAAATCGCGACCACCATCAGATGTATGTAAGACACGGCATAGTAACACACTTAAATTTGAGGCGTTCCGGGATCAGTCTACGCTTATCTAGTAACCAAGCGGAGTTATAGGGATAACCGATTGTCTACAAGAACAATATACATAATGATAAATCTGTCAATGTGACCCCTTTTGTTGTTTATCGTTTCCTTTTCGATTACTATTCTTTTTCGGTTATAGTTCTATCACATATAAGCAATAAACAACGGTCTTCCTCCATTTTTTCCACTGATCTCATCGTTATGCAATCATTACTCAATCTCTGTAATTAGTAAACATGCATTTATTAGATGGTGGTAGTATGAAATAGTATCAACAGTTCTCGTGAATTTTTTTGGCCGCTCTGAATATAACCGTATATTTGGGCTTAGTCATAATTATGCCAAGAGTTTAATACAAAACAAAGTTAATATATATTATTATAGGATTTTTAAATTGGCATTTGATTATCCTTAAGTTGTATCCATGTTGCACGTATAATATAATATGTATTGGTACTGAAATTTGAGTTCAGCGTATCTATTATACTCCGAGCGGTCAATAAGTTTTGGCGACGACTGTACTGTATACAAAACTAATATCGAAAACAAGTGAGGTAATTTTAATACGTGACGAAATCGAAATTTTAATGTCGCTTTAACCAAGACATTTATTGCAGCCGAATAGTTTCTGAAGGCAATAATACTGAGACGAAGGTGATATATTTTGTTATTATATTATGCTACAATTAGTATTGGAATCACTGTACTATAAAAACAAATTAAGATTGACCTTATATAAATTATATTATTTGTTTAATTTTATTCTGATGATGAAACGGTTACCGGTTTGTGGTTTTATGGTATTCGTTGCATTCGTTGAACACGCGGTCGGAATCAGTTGCAAAAGTACAAAGGAACTTTCGCAACTGCATTAGTTTCACGCCCTCGTCATAATCTAATCCATTTTAAGATGCTTCTATACTGTAATTACATTTATAAATGTGTATGACATTAATCGTATTACATTTTTTGTTAATTATTATTTTGTTATAAAGTAAAGTCCTCTGCCACGTCTGT
>JACEII010000024.1:479883-506499 GCA_014332785.1 Antheraea mylitta
AAACAAGAAGAGAAATATTATGTAGCTTATTTACTAGGTATGCCATTCCAAGACGTGAACAAATTGCGTAGATAATTCCATGCTGGATGTTCCCGGGAGAATTCCATGAGAAAAATATACATAATGTTGCCGCCATATTGCGCTGTTTTATTTTAGTCGCCACATTTCACACACTCGGTGCTTGCCGCGTGTGGTGGTGATTATATGTTAACAGTCTTATTGTTTTATTTACGTGTCATATTCGTAAATCTCCGGCACGCAATGAATTGGAAATGCTCATCTCCAGGATATTTTATTGGGACTGTATTTATAATATCTAAGATTATATAAAATTGTGGTGATTGGCCGTTAGTGTGATAATGGATTTGTTACGAGCATTGAAGTTTTGAAATGTTTTTTTAACGTAAATTATCGTCAGATATCGTTTCGTTCATCGTTTACTCAATACATAAATAATAATTTTGAATGTCGATATAATATAAAACAGCAACACAATTTACTTATTATAAATTATTAATACGTACATTTGTACTATAGAGTGTAATTTAAAGTCATAAAATTCCATTTAGACGCTGTATGAATTCGAATGAGACTGAAAAAAAATGTAGCTATTGTATTGTACCAATATAAGGAAGGTCGATAAATCCGGCTCAATTGAAAGATGAAGAATGTCTTTTATAAATAACTTTGGAGAAAAACTTCACAGTAATCTTTCGTGTCACGACCGTATTATAAGACGAATATTTGAATTTACTTCAAATATACGTGAAATTGGTCATCTTAAATACGAGCCGTTCAATCGTCGAAATGCGAACACTGTAAGGGATTAAAAACATTCTTCCCGTATTAATTGTAAGATATCAATATCTGTATTTCTTTTTGCTACATGGGAACTAACTGTATTAAGTATTGTACAAATGATATATATATATATATATATATATATATATATATATATATATATATATGATAGACGTAAAAATCGTGAATATGTCGAATAAAGACTTATAAATAGGAGCTTCGATTCGTTGATTCTAAGGAAACAAAATGTTTCCCAAACTTTTAATTAATAATAGAAACGTTCTTCATTACTGTTAAACAAAAGTAAGAAAAATGGTTGATAAATAGAGGAGTAAAGAAAATTCAATTGTTTTATTTTCACGTATCTTAAAGGATCGAAAATCGTTTTATATGTAGAATGTGAATTTTGTGTCATTTCTCTAAGGATCAATTGACTATATTATTTGCTGTAAGTTGCCACATGTTTCGATTTGTGTGTATGCTAAATCCGGTGAATATGTTTCTTTGTAATAATAACTATTCCAAAAAGTTCTCTGTTTCTTTTACATATTCATATATGATAACCATTTTAGTAAGTACGCTTTTTGCGCATTCTAGTTTTCATAAATTAATTAATGTAAAACGTATTACCATAATAAATTCATTCCTCATTCGTTACCTAAACTTTGTTATGATCGTGCATTCATTTGCGATGTAGGATCTTACTCCCTCCTTGCTTTTGTAGCTTTACATCCGTTTCTTTATTCGACTTTTTTTTTAATTCAGCGTTCACCAAACGAATGTCACAAAATTTTTTTGTTACAATTTTTTTGCTTTTTACAAAGTTTTTGTGTTTGAGTACGTTTTGTAATAAATTCTATGGTCACGATATTGGTTTTTTTCTAATTTCAGTATCGTCTAATCAACGCCGTAAAATTTAACATAATTTTTGTCAAAAACGTATTTGGATTTTGAGATACAACGTAAAAAAAAACAATGGACTTAAACGTATAAAACTTTTTGATGAGTCGTAACTGTTTACTTAATCAAATTATTTTTTTGTTTTATCTGTCTTGACATAATGTACTGAAAACACGCACTAGTTAATTAACTAATTTGTATAACAATTGTTTAATATCTACCTACGCATTTCTATATATAATATGTGTTATCACGACAACCACCACTCCCTTTGTATATATAAAGATAAAAACATTTTAACGTTATTTTTATGGTTCGTGTTTTCACGATCACGTAATTATAATGACATACCGAGTTTTATATAATTAACATTATTAATGATTCAATCGTTTATTTGGTTTACTCAATTTAAAGCAAAGATTGTACTATCTGACTGATAGGTTGCTTAAATATGATTTGATATGAAATCTATTCTATACTAGCCTATGCCCGAAACTTCGTCCGCGTGGAATAGTTACTTTGGGCTAACTAACACGCAGCGGAAGCTCTTAAAAGAAAAATATACCCCAATTTTGAAACATTCTTCTTTAGTGCTCCGATCCTATTGGTCTTAGGGTGATATTCTATAATAATCTTCCTCGATAAATGAACTATATAACACTGAAATAATTTTTCAAATCGGAACAGTACTTCCTGAGATTACATCTTACAACCTCACAAACTTTACCTCTTTTTAAAATTAGTATATAGACTAGCTTCTGCTCACGGCTTGGCTCACATTAACCAATTCTATATTATTAGTGAGGATATGTTCATGTACCTATTTTATTACAGTCTAGTATTAATACAATTTTTATACATTACTTTAATTAGTTGTCTCCTTGCAAACACTTGCAATCTTGAATTACATGGTCTCCGAAATAAAGTTGACAAAACTTTTAAACGCATATAGAGGATTTTTGAGTGTAATTAAGATTATATCATTACCCTATTTCATAAGGACTAAGCAGTACTGATAAAATATTAGAGAAGTTACTCAAAATGATTTTATGGGTTCAAAAATATCGATAAAATTACAAAAATAGATACACTGAAGATGAAATAAAAGAGTACAGTAAACGCAGATAAGCCTTGAAGTTCCTGTAATATAATAAAACCATTTTTGCAAGAATCAATACACTGACACCAGTTAGCTTAAAATTATAATCTCAAACCAAAAATTATAATGTTGCGTATTAATTTGTGTATATTCTAAAGTTACATTATTTCAATGTGTTGTTTTGAATGCTATGCAGTGTACGCAATATGTTACTATTGCCATATAATCTTATCGATACTTTGATAAAGTGTCGTTATTTGTACGAGTCGATCAATATAGTATAGTTTTACCTCGCGTTGCTACGAGTAGGTCAGCCCTAGATAAAATCTACTTAATTTAGTTTTACTGTTATTGTTTTTATTTAACATATAAACTCTGATATAATACTCCAGCAATTCTTTTACACTGTTATAGTTACATTAATTTAAAATAATGTACAATATATAAAACGTCTGATGTATATCTTGCAACATTGTGAAGTGCGTTGAAATGCAAAGACAAGGATACAGTGTATCGAATGGAAATGGAAATGCAACAAGAAGATATTATTGTGGGTGAGCGTTAAAAGCAGCGTGAATCCGCTGTGATTTGATCACCATTATGTCGAGTGCGCTGTCTCCAGGCGCTTTGACCACTGGCGACGAGCAGGCGCGACGACGTTCCGTGTTCTACGTCCCCTTATTCGAGAGTTTTGACAATTATTTACCATTAACGCAAGAAGAAAAGGAAGCTTTAATATCGGGACAAATTTTAGATACCGGCACAGCGAAACCTAAAAGACGGTATGCGTCAGAGAGCCGGAGATTGCAAATCCAGTCTCGCGGTGATTCATCCTTTACAGAAAGTGAAAGCGATATTAGTGCATTTAGCCCGTATAAACGATATCGTAGGCCTTTGTCGTCCACGGCGAGTTCTAATGAGACACTAACAAGAGTGGGTCAGCGTGATTTGACGAGTCCTAAGCTAGTTGCTGAGAGTGGAATTATGAGATCATCTAAACCCAGACTAAGGAACACCACGTCGTGCGAACCACGTTACGACAGAATTTATTCTCCTCTGGGAGCTTCAATATCTACAAATAAACTTAACAATTCAAACTCTAATATTGGTAATAAAACATCATTAATGAATTCCAATTTATCGTTAGTGCCGGATTCTCCGAATCTCTTGTCTCCTACAAAGGAAAAGTCGAAAACCTTGCCACAGAATCTTAATGTGCCATCGCCTATTCGAGGCAGCTCTAGTTCTTCATCTATATTTCGAACTCCGCGAATAACAATCACACCCGAAAGTCCTAACAAAAGTCCAGGAAAAGCGACTGGATTAAGTTTCATTAGGAGATCACGTAGCACAAAATTATCAAGAAGTAATTCATTACTTAGGAGTATAACTGCAAGACATATAGAAGAAGGATTAGAAGATCATCCTGCTGTGGTCACTGATATAACTGAAGATTACGATGATTTCGTAGACAATAATGGCGGTGAGACCGAAGTTATCGGTGCACTTATAAAGAAAAATGAAGAACAGATTGCTAACAGTCCTCTTAGCATTCGACGGGGATACCTTGATGCTGATGACGAAGTCGCTGTACATTCCGGTAAGAATTTAAATTTATGTATTTTAGGTAAAAAATATTTTCTACATATTCTATGCGTTAATTTATATTATTAGATTATTTAATTCTGTGTGCACTATCTAATTTAGAGTTGGTTACTCTTACTTCCTCATTGGTTAATAGTTGTAATTTGGTATCAATGATCCTTTCTAATATGTCTGTTCAGGGCCATGATTTGTTCGTTTTCTTACGTACATGAGATAGTGCACTGCCGTTTTCTACGAATAGTATTGTATATTCCAATGTATTATATATTCCTTCCATTTCAAAGCAATTCAAAGTGCTTACTAAGAACTTATCTAAACATTAGATAGCACGATTTACATGGAATATGTAAACTATGGCTAAGACTTGTTGATTATTATTACTGCTTCCTTCAACATACATTTAACATAAACAAAGGCTTTACCGTGAGTAATGTCAGTGTTATGAAAAGTGGAAGTCATCTTAGCATTAATTCTATTCACATACGTGGGTCTAATACGTAAAGGTTTTGCGAAGTCATATGTTATCATTACTCTTGTAGTAATGTAGGTACGGATCTAATGGGTTTTGTTTCATAGCACGTATTCTTAGTAACATTAATGGACAAATGAACGGATTTAAAAGTGCCTTTTATATAAAAATGAGCTTTGTTCTGAAGTGTACTTTATTTGTGAAACTATAATATATTCTTATAAATTCTTCATGTTTATGTTTTAGGTATTACATAAATGTTCTAAGTACATGTAACTATGTACCTAGAAGTTTATACAACATTATATAATGCGGTGATTTTTTATAGTTGTGGATAAATAAGTTGCGATTTGCAACAACCACTGTATAAGAAAATGTTTCATAGTTCAATTTTATTCACTGTACAACATATCATATCCATTAAGACTAGCTGTAATGTAAACAAAAAATGATATTATTAATGTAGTGTCGCTATCATTACGGGCACTTCCTCGTGGGCGTTTATCACTGTCTTATCAATTTGTGCATTATGATTGCTGTGTGTAATGGCTCTCACTTAGAACATCGTATGAAATAATGAGATGTATATATAAATTATATAACAAATAGGAATCACTTATATATTAATGCTCATTAATGCATTTTATTATATAAAAAGTCGAACTTATCGAGTGGTGTGACCGGCGGAGTATCAATTCGATGTAGGCGGGAGTACAAACTCTGGCATATACCAAGAAATTTTACGGAATACTCGGACATTTAACTAATTGCAGTTGGTATCACTCTCATTTGACAGTGAAGAAAAACATGAGGAAATATAAATCTGAGAAATTGTTTTCTGATTTCGTTTGTGGGAACATATATAACTGTATATTTCTCGGGATTTGCAATCGTTAATATACCGTGGACTGGTGTGATGGTTAGACCCATACCTTACTCAGGAAGAGACCTATGCCCCCACAGTGGGTCTCTAAAAGGCTGATGTGATGATGTTGATATAAATTCATGAAAACGTTTCTGGGGTAATAATGTTGGAAAATTATATTTCTTAATGTAGCACAACAAAGTTATAGCACCATAAGTGATGGAAAACACAGTGGAATAATAAAAAAACAAACCACAACCACAGAAAGATTCATAATCCATCAGCAGTTTCTGTTATGCTACGCCTGTAAGTTTCTCCTTGTACACTAAATGATTAGGAAACACGACAAATTAAAAAAGTATCTCTCTTATCAGAATTACCACCTAGTAAGAGACCGTTGTGATTCAGTCAAATATCCCGCCGTTTGAGATAATAATAAAAAGAGCTATATCGTGTTTTAAATATAGGCCATATATATGTTTATGTCCATATCTATAGTATATACTTTGAACGTGCTTTGATTACGCAAAAAGTAGATTCACAACAACGTGGCAGGTGACACACCTGGCGTGGACATTTAGATATTTATGCAGTAATAAACTGTAGTCCGGTGAAGCTATTAAGACCTTGCTAGGTCAATAGTATAGTCAGTTCGAGAAAAAAAGCAGTAATAAACAATTTAGAGGTTGTGAATTTAATATTTCATATTTTATATAATGTAATTAAAAAAATACCTATAAACTCTGTAAGTAAAAACGTCTGTCACGTGTAAGTAAAATCGTCTTAGTCAATAAAAACCTTCTTCTTAGCGGAGTCAATATTAATACTTTAGAAATAATCCATTATTTAAAGAGTAGGGGTAAAGAGAAGATATAGTTCTAATTAGGAATGGGATATTAATGCATGACAGTTATACGTTTTATGGTATTAAATATAATTTGTCATATGAACGTTTACAATAGTTTAAAGTTTAATAAGATATGAAATTATGATGATTATGATTATGATATTATGATCTCTGTTCTGCTTCCTGAATTAAATTGTACTGTAAATTTAGTGCGCATTTATTTGTTTTCGGGTTATTAAAAGAAGGAATTACATTATTGTCGAAGACAACAACATCGTAGGTAGCCCTAAGGATTTAGTTGTGCTACCGAGACATTTTATTATATAGAATGCAGTGACTTATGGTCTCTACTTGAGTTGAAAGTGTGCGATACATTCTTGCAATAATGTGAGTTGTTGCAATTTTATTCTTTGTGTCATTCACCTCTTTAAAGCGTTCCTTGCATTTCACTAAGGCAACTTTGTATGAAACATAGTATTTTATCACCTACGCGTACTGACGAAGTGTATACAATTTCTTCGTTAATAAATTCACAACAAACCGTCATTGTTTTATCGAACTCATCCATTTGTTGTTGTTAACTAATGTTTATCGTGATCCGAAAATAATATTTCTGCTCTAAAACATACCTCAACAACTTCTGAAGGTTGGTGATGAGATTGGTTTCTCTTTTATTCTGGAAATGAACTTAAAATATTCCTTTATAATATAGTTACTAATTAAGAAATACTTCATTATTAATGTAATTGTATTTCTTGATGAGGATATATATTGAAATATTAGAACATATTGAAATAAAACTTGGTTCAGCATGATTTCACCGTAGTGCAGCGCTCTGGCTGTTATTTAGAATGGAATACCGCGGTAATCGTGCTGATCGCCGTCAAAAGGTGCGATTACCAATTAACCTAAATAAGGTTTAATTGAAGCCATTATATTCGTATTCCCCTGAATTTACGTACTTCGTTGTTTGGCGAAAACAAGCGGAATTAGATGTAAGATTTGATAATATTATAACTTAACGCAAACAAGACCAAGACGTTTTGCTTTAAGGTCTTAAATAAAAAAAAGTACGACGTCATTTTACTGTCAAATAAAAGGTAATTTTACACAATATGTTTCATTTCATTTATCGTCCTTTATATTATTATCCGTAAAAGTATTTCTTTATTGTTTTATTTTACTACAAGGTAATTTAATTTATTAAAATTAAATAATTTAATAATATATTTTATGTACATACCAAAAATATTGAAAGCAAAAATTCTTCACGACAAGTAAAAACCGCTAAAAGCGTATTGCTTAAAAAATCATAATTTCTTAAAACTGTAATAACTTTATACTAAATAGGGATATCGTGATCATTCTACATTTTATTTTAATTTGAAGGACTTATGCCCGTTTTCACCAACGTTCCCTAAATTTAAGGGACACTTAAAACCCGTTTAAGTGAGCACTTTGGGAGATTTCGTTTTCATCAACGTCTAAGTGTCACCTAAGACTCTAAGGGCTACCTAAATTTGAATGGACGGAATTTCGATCCCTTAGCGCTAAGTGATGTTTATTTTACGAACATGTCACATTGAATTTGTAATTAGTTCGTTTATATATTGTAAATTGAAGAAATATTTGAGTTTTTTGAAACTTTGGTTGTTAAAGAAACCGGGAAATTAATAAAACGTCAAAAGCTCCTTATTATGACGATGCATTTGTATACAGCTGTTAATTTTATCCATGTATTATTTTTTTGCCTTATTTATTTTTTATTTATTGTTTCATATTTTGTGTTTGTAAAAATATAATTAATATTAATTTCTTCCATGGTCCACATTGGAATCTCGGGTAATTTACGCAAATTTTAATATATCCAACAATAAACTTATATTATTTTTGTTTTGTAACACAAAATTAAGGAAAAAACGCGCTCATGATACCTTAATGTTTTATTTAAATTACTATTTTTATCTTATCTTTACTTTTTCTGCTAGTATACAATAACTACAAAAATAGTTACCTATTACACAATAAGTAATCATAGTAATATAATTTCATTACATCAAAATTAACTCAACATGCACTGACTCAACCGAAACATTCACCATATTTAAAGCGTGCCCCCAATAAAACTAAACGGTCATCCTTGCACCAACACAATAATTAACAAAGCTTTAATAAAAAACATTCTTTGGTCACTCATTTTATTTTAAAGTAGCATTTGTATTGTTTTCATAAGAATTTCATAAAACTATTGCTTTGAAATTGTTACTAGCCCATGTTCCGCCTGCTTCAATAAAGGCTTGACGATAAAACTGACGCTTAACTAAGTGCTTCCTGAGTAAGTGTCCCTTAGCATGGTGAAAACGAAATAAGTTAGGTAGCTGATTTAGGGGACACTTTAGCTTAAGGATCCCTTAGTTAGGGGTAAGTTAAGGGAGCGTTGGTGAAAACGAGCATAAGTGTCTAAGAGGTAAAACTAGAAAAAGAAAGTATCGAAATCTATTCAATAGCTTTTTAGTGATGCGCGCCCAACGACATGCATCTATCATTTTATATATGTAAGAGTTTATTCCATTTATAAAATAATTTACTTCATCGTTGTTAGAAAGTAAGCGACGAAATAGAAAATAATTCTGATAGCAGAAAATCACTTTTCGAAAATAAACACCACAATATTAGCGAGTGATGTCGCAAGCAATATGTAATAATGTTGTATGGTAAACATGTTATAGTGGAACCAATAACGGTAATGGGTTCGAAAGAACATCTGTTGCGTTCGCACGTTGTGTTCGGTGTCGTTGACATTACTATAATTGTGTTAGTATTGTGTAATGTTATGTAAATACTAAATACATATAAAACGGTACTCGATTGACACATACCGTCAAATAATGTATTCAATAACTTTTTTTTTCCAAACAGTTTATGTAAAATATATTGGTATTTCTTTATACATAAACTTTGCTGTTATAGAATCAATTTATTACATGTTAAATGTTTAGTTGCTTTTACGTAACGATTGTAGCAATAAATAAAAATCTTCCGCAAATATTAAAGTTGTTAATTCTTTTGTTTTATAGTTTTTTTATGCAAGATATAACCCAAATCCGATGAAATATTTCAGAAATTTTTGATACAAAGAGTGTAAACGCTTGCGAAAAGAGAAATAGTTTCCAAATAGATAGTATTAAAATGTCAATATCAAAATTGCTTTTCACATGTCTCGTAACAACTTATGACTTCGATCACGTTGATTACAATGTAAAACATAATAACGATAAAATATACCCTATGTCACTCAGACAAAACATAGTTTTAACAGTGGCTTACATTGTAGAGTCCAATTAGTTGTTACAAAGATTACCTCTTACAAATCAACGTACTTATTACCACTTTAGAAAATTAGTAAAGGCTACTAATCGCCCGCGAATTTCTACGCGTAATTCACAATACGAAAATTTTTAAGAATACGCTGTGTCGACGCGATGCCTTTTTGGCACATATAGTTTGTTTAGAAGCTTTTATCGGTGTGGCAATTATAGTTTTCTTTATGTTGTTTTCTATTATGCTACTCCCTTACCTGTATGCATTGCCATTAAATTTTATAGATGATCGCAATAAATACAGGTGTGGAACAACATATTGTCATGCGTTACGAACTATCGGGCTGCATGACGATAGTAGATAGTGGTACGATAACTAGTCAGGGGTTCTCACACGTGTTAAAGGATTTTAGCTGATCCTTATTTCGATTTATTCGTATGACACTGGTGTGGGAACGTTTAGTCTGTGCATTTATGTGTATACATTTTGGTGTTAATTTTAATGCAATAAGTAGACGAAGCTACTTTACGCAAGTATGAGAGTAGCATCAGTGATTTTTTAGAATCGTATCATTAGTACCAGAAATTACCGCCATAAACCAACTGGTTTTACCACTTTGTAAAAAGAGTATAATAATGCACTTTCCACGTCATCATAATTAGCAATTACAGTTAAACGCAGTCCATAATCAGTATCATGTTGGATGGATTGAGTTATAGACGTCAGCGAACACCGTTGCACATTTTATAACTTGTTATTGAAACATATGGAGTGGATTTACACATTGACACGTTTATGTGCATGTAAAGTTACTTAGTGTTTACAAGTGAGAGATTTTGTTTTTTTCATTATTCAATTTACCAATTTACTTATTATAAATGGGTGTTATATCTTCAATATGAATTTTTCCGACGTCAATAGTCGAACGTGCGGTCACGGGCGGCGTGTGTGCAACTTCCGCCGGAAACCATCGCGCCATGCATCACACTTATGGCTATGTAGTTCATATCATATAACTGCATATATGCCAATGCAGCGGTAACATGAAACCTGGTAACGTTTTATATTAGCCTCATATCGTTTCAATCACGACCATTTCCCACCAAGGTTGGTAGTTTAATTCAGTGTCAACTGTAGCGGTCTATGTGACGGGCATGCGTCGGTATTGTGTCCTTCATACGTTCTTTGTGTGTTTCGGTAAATTTACGTTATGAACATTTTTATTTCAACACTACTTTTATATGTCTTATACTTGTTTTAGCTAATGTAGATATTAAAACGTGAATTCGAAAAACAGTTATACTCTCTTTAACAAGTTCGTTCCAATTCATTTCGACAAGTGCATTGCCAGCAAAATAGCTCACGTGGTATAACATAAATTAATAAACATTTTTTCATTTTTATATCTACAGTGTTATCTGTATATTATAACGCATATCTTCGATGATGGAATTATTATGACGTTCTTTGGTAATGTGTCTAATAAATTATTACAAGAATATTTGCATATCGAACGATATTGAAATATTTTGTACGTTTGTTCTAATCGTAGCAATATTAGGTAAATAGTGTACGAACGGTAAACGTACGAATATCGTACGAATAACATTATCACTCGGTCTAGTGGTTCAATTTAAATCAATCAAAACATAATATGCCAATAATGCTACTGTTAATAATTCATGTAAAGAGCTTTTTATGGATTTTTAGAATAACTTGTGATTTTGTTAAGAGTTATGTTCTGTTTTATTATTAAATAAAATTAGTTTAGTACTTTTGAATATTATTCGAAACACACTAATTATAATTTTTTTACAGATACGTCGTATGAGAAAGCATGTCGCCGCGACTCGGCACCCAGCACTCCCATTCCGGGTGCCCAACCGCAGCACAGCCCGTCACGCCTCGCATCGTTCTTCTTCTCGAAGCGCTCGTTCAGAAGCAACCCGCTCAAAAGGACAAAATCCGGCTCCAAGTTAGAGGGAGAGCGCACTCTGGCCGCCGTTCCCACACATCCACCCACGCACGCATTACGAACCTCAAGGTATGGTCAATCAACCATTCTGTCTTTAATACTACACTCATATCTCTAGTAGGAGGTAGAGCCACGCTGAAGCTATTACTGGCTTTAGCATGAATGGGTCGCCTCGTCCGGGATAGTACCACCCTCTCACAGAAAACTGACGTGAAGTTACAGTGCTTGCATTGTTGCGTTTCGTTCGGTCCGTGAGAACGCCAAAGGGACCACCTTCCCTCCCCTCGCCCCCTCCGTCCCCTTTACCCCTTCCCCCAAACATAGGCTGACAACACACTTGCGACTTTCCTGGCATTACAAGTGTCTATAGGCGACGGTGATAACTAGACATCAGGTAACCCGTATGTTCGTTTATCTCGTACGACATAAAAAAAATTCTCTCGAGTCATGGTGGTCGCATGTAAATTCCATGTTTCCAGGTGCGAACCTTGGCATATACAAAATAATGTTTAGGAATTCGCTGGCAATTACAAATTTAAATTGGTAACACTATCGCGTGACGGTCAAGAAAAAAATTGTAAGGAAAACTGAACTTGAGAAATGTTCTTGCACTATCATTGTATGTGGGGAAAATATAGTACTATGGATTTCTCGGAATTTGAATTTGGCATCGGAATTTGAAATCGCTAATATGTTGTGGACTAGCGTGGATCTTCCTTTGGAAAGAGACACATACAGGTTTACAAGCTTATATATTATATTATCTTCTTACCTTAGTCTTTATATTGCAATATTTTAATATATCATTCTTCTCTTCCATTCCTTTCTCATACCACTAACCAGTACAAAATTAAGTACCTACCTATTTATTACTTTTAGTTGGAGAAACTATCATTATAAATTAGTCTCTATTAGATCTAAATTATATAGTATGATTAATATTATGAAGGTATATATTTTATAACTGTGAATTTTATCATAATGTTTTGTTATAAACTAGCGGGTTCGGCGAACGGCGTTCCGCCTTGATAATAAGAAAAAACCTTGACAAATGATACACCTAAACCTTCCTCATGAATCACTTTATCAACTGCTGAAAATCGTATGCAAATTCGTTTAATAGTTTGTAGTCCGGTGAAGCTGTTAAGACCTTACTAGGTCAATAGCGTAGTCAGTTTGAGAGAAAAAAATCGTTTAGTAGTTTTTAAGTTTTATAATATGTAGTGATTAATCACCACCTTTTTACTTATAATATTGATTTATTTGATAATAATATTAATTTAGTTTTCATAAATGTTTTATTTACAAACGTGGGGAACTCTGTAGCGTAGTACTAGAAACAGTCGACTTAATGTTACTAACTTGGTTTAATAAATAATTTATAAAATGTGACTACGTCATACTAATTTTCTTCGACTATTATAAAATCTAAGAAAAGATGAATAAGTTATTAATATATATTACAAGGAATGTTTTAAGGAATATTTGTGTCATTGTAATATTTTTGTATGGGTATCTTTATTGTTATTAAAATTACGAAAACAATATCAAATAGACTTCAGTAAACCATTAACAAAAGAGAAATATTAGTATTCACGATTAAAATAATATACACATAAAATATGCCCCAAAGTAGAAAATTGGATATCTATATTGTACTCAAAAATATGATAAAATTCAGAAAATATAATGAAAATATGTACCTTTCAAATTCGGTTTAATTTCATTTAACATGGTTACATTTGTGTTTGCACATGCTTGTGTATATAATAAGAATATGTTAATAAAGAACACTTGTACTTTGGGAGACATTTAACTAATTTCATTCTTTGTAATAATATATTTAGTTAGCAGGGTTCTACCTTAGATCCGAAATTCATGTATATGAGCGTATAATGAATAAATTCCTTGGTCTTAAGTATTCCGCTATTACTTGTAAAAGCTTTTTTAATGACGGATCATCATATTAAAACTGTACTTTTTATAAAATTAATAATTACGCCTTCATTCTTATTCAAATAAATTATATTGTAATCGGAAACACGTTACCCGTAGCTCGTTCGTTTAATGGCGTCGTTAGAACGGGGCTCGAGTTTTGAGGATTAGTTAGAGTACGAATTACGAAGTATCCATTTGTTTAATTGAGAAATTCTTTTTATTTCTTTTTTTAATATGCTATAATATATAATCTGCTTTCGTTTTTTTCTAATTATAATTAAAAATAATTGTTAGAGATATAATTTGGTGATACATATTTTTTTTAAATTCCCAAATTCATATAAATTACATTTTGAAACTGAATCCATTTAGACAACTTTGTTTTGAAATATGTGAGTTAAAGTTGGAGTTCCTTTTTGGAATTTCGGTTTAAAATCTTTAAAATACAAAATCATTTTTTTTCTTAGTGCTTAACTACTTTATATAAGCAGCACTTACTATGTAGATCCATAGTTATAAATTATGTGTTGTATGTAATTCTTACGAATCTTATCAAAGAGATTTGATACAATGTAAGAACTTTATTTTTTCATTTCTGTACCTCATATTGGAAATATGAACACACAGTCTGTCAAGTCCGATATAAAAACTTGCTAATTAATCTAGGGTATATGGTGATATATCGTGACCGTTCAACGTTACGCAGACTCGAAGGTGTCATAATTTGTAGAAGTGTCGCCACACCTTGTCATTCATGGCTATTTACCGACAGTTGTTAATGGCTTCCCACTGTAATATAATTACGAAACTATGTAGGAATGAATAGACAAAAATAATTATACCCAATTTAGCAGGTGAAATTAAATACATTTTATATAACAAATTATCATGTGTTATGCTCTTATTAGTTTATTCTGGTGTTTTCACCAATATAAATAGCATAATGATTATACTATTTGCACTATAATATAAGGAAATTATGATTCTATCGTTCACACTACAATGTCTGCATTCTTCTTATCACGTGTTTTAGAGTTCTATTTTTGTGTGAGGTAATGTGGTGCGGGTAAACACAATAGGCAACGTCGAGTGCGGTCAATACTTGGATATTTTTTTGTTATTGTTGTTATGTTCTTTTACTAAAATTTTTCTCAATAGTACAAAAGTTTCATTTCTATCGTGTCTTTACGACACACCCTGTTTTTTTAAATAACTTTAGTGAAAGTAATATTCTTACTAGTATTATAAATGCGAAAGTAAGTTTATTTCTTTGATTATTTGTTACGTTTTTACTCATTAAGTACTGAACCGATGAATTATGAAATTTTGCATGTATATTGGCGGGGATACACAAAAGGAAAGACAGTACTTTTCACCCCGAAAACAAGTATAAGCGAAGCCACGAGCAAAAGTTAGTTATAAATATAATAAAAAGATTAATACAATATGTATAATACTTCTTGTATGTATAATGTTTACACTAACCACTATTGTATACAAATATCACTGTTGACACGAATTGAATGTTGATGATACACAACAGTACGTGTCAATAGTGCCGTCGAAAGCACTCGTTATAAAAATATACATATTATGTAATATATTTTATGTTGAATACAAGTTTAAAATAATCCATTTATTTTCCAGATCTCACGAAAGCCTTTTATCAGCCCATTCACCCGCCGTCTCGACTATGGATTTGGGACCGCCACATCAAGTAAGTATCATTTGAATCAATCACCCTTTGAAATTGAACTTCTTGGAGTTTTTGTCAGGAGCTTAGTATGTCATGTATCTTTTATGTTTTAATCGATGTTATTGCATCTATGCTTTGGTATTATATTGGTGGTATCTTACTTAATATAGTTCGGTTATTGTGCATAATTGAAGGAAATAATACCATGGAGTATTAATTATGAGATGTCACAAAGACTTCCAGATAAATTCTAACAAGGAAACTAACTACTGGCTGGCTACTGGCTAAATGGCTGTAATAATCCAGGAGATGGAACTGATTCCCAAAAACATAATAAACACTATACTTATTTTACATTTTGGTTATGAAATTACTTATTTAACGAGCCAACTGAAATGTTTGTATAAAAGTAATTAACTACAAAATTTTACAAATAATTGCCGTTTTAAAATAATTTTGTATTCAAATGTATAGCTATGAAGAATCTATATTTAGGTGTATTTTATGTACGATGCAAGAAAGGATTTTTCTAAATTAAGGCTAATTAGGCTTGCAGCTTTGAATGCGTTGCCTGTAAAATATTATTTATTATTCTCTAATCGATTTTATTGTGTTTATACGTTTGACATTCGAAGATGGTAACACCTTTACCTTAGAGGAAATGATCGAAGAGTTGCTGCCGGAACATATCTTAAACACATTGATTGATTCACTGAACCCTTCCTATCGTCAAAATTCTGGATTATTATTTTCTAATAAAAAATTGGTAATACAAAAACTGTCAATATTGATTCAGCTGCTTTAAAGATAAGTTTGGACAGACAAACAAGTAGAGCCAAGCTTTTACTGGCTTTAGTATGAATGGATCGGCTCGTCCGGGGTTATACCACCCTCTCACAGAAAACCGACGTGAAGTAATAGTGCTTGTTGCGTTTCGTTCGGTCAGTAAGAACGCCGGAGGCTCACTCTCCTCACCTTCCCGCTCTCCTCTTCCCTTCCTACCCTTCCTACCCTTCCTAACAACGCACTTGCGACTCCCCTGGTGTTGCAAGTATCTATAGACGGTGGTGATCACTTAACATCAGGTGACACACGTGTTCGTTTGTTTCCTATGATATAAAAAAAAAAAACAGAAAAAAACCGCACGGTTTTTCCGGGAATACAAAATGAAAAGCAAATACTTCAGTTTCTTTATTTACAAAGTTAATTTCTGTGACTTTTTTTAAGTATTAAAATCGTATAATACTCTCTTATAGGTAGAAATCCGAGCGCTACATTCCTCAGTATTGGGCCGGCCGCATTGTTTTGCACTCAGCGCGGAAAATCGCGCGGCTCGATACTTCGCTTGTGCCTCGCGGAAGGAACGTGACCGCTGGATATACAGGTAACATTAGCATGTTGCAAAGATAAATAATATTAATTCGGGACTACAACATACGTGCAATATGTAATACTTCTACATAAAAGTCAATTAGACATAGGCATGTTGTGGATCACCAACAAGGACGCCGGGTCGTCGCAGACGGTTGCAGGAGATTTGGAGAGAGAATTAAAGAGCGTTATATGCTGATAAATTTCTCGTCAATTTATTAATAAAATGGTATTTCTTATGTACAAAATAAATGTGCAATAACAGTGGCATATACACGAAAATAAAATACCACATTGGCCAATTGCAATGCGATGAGGTTCCTGAAGTGCGCGCAAACGTTGCGCGTCCATCTCATTCGCCCTCGACCCAGCTAGCACAAAGTAATATATAAAAGAAAATATTGTCCATCGGCACATGCTGTAAAACTGTTTGTTGTCCTTTTTCCGCTCTAATTACATAGTAGGTCAATTTTATACAAGTACTGACATATGGTACATATAAACATAAAATATGTACCTCTTAATAATACAGGGTTATACTTTTTCATAAATAACAATGACATAACAGAACATTTAAAACTTGAGTCTTATAGACTATCATTAATTAATGCATAAGTATTATCGGCGTCTGACTGTGTTTCCTTAGTTCTTCTATAATTCAGATAATTTCGAAAGTTTATATGTAAAATAATACATGCATAATTTATATCATTAGAAAGGAGAGAAAAGGTATGTCGTAATCGAGTCGTATAAGACTATTTTCTGAGCTTACATAGCTGACAATGACTAAACAAATACATCACAAAAATTTACTACAAAATATTACATTTTTAGAAGTAGTACAAAAAATCTGCGAACTTATTAGCCCATATTCGAAATACGAACCACATTAATTATTATTATCTTTTACATATTATTGAGAAATCTGTTTATCTCTGAATATATTTGACCGATATATTTTTAATCCTTATACGATAAAGTATAGTAGTTACATTGTACATTGAATATAGACGATAGTTAACTTTTATAACATGTCATTTCAATGTATATCTCATAAGATATCATATATATTTGTTTGCACGAACCAAATAAAGATATGTTTTTAAAATTAGATTTACAGCCCTCGTCAAACTTTTTCGCCGTTCAGATATAGTTGCGTAGAACAAAAATGTAGGTATAACGTGTCATTACATTTTATATGACTTTGATTCTATTTTAACTCTGTTTTTTATTAAATTCTTGTTCATATTCTTCGCAACTTTAAACTTACGGCTATGTGCAAGGCAGCCAAAAGATCGATGAGGACTGTACGAAACTTTTCATGTTGGCGAACTGTCAATGTCAGGCGTTAAAGGCGAAAGAATCGGATTGTATAGATGCAGTGTATACAATCGGAGCCCTTGAGTGCGTTGCTTGCGCGATACAGTGACACACAAATATACATCACTGCTACAACACTACACGATCACCCCACACACGTGCATGCCGACACGCTTACACATGAAAGTGGACGGGTTTACTTTTTTTCCCTTATCGAACTGAAAAACTCAATTTTCCGATAATAAATATATGGAAGAGTTGTTGAGGCGTGTATGCTTGGTACACATATACGTTTCAACAACTCATACATATATGAATAGTTAGCTAGGTTAGCTAAGATAGGTCGCGATTTTGCATGCAACAGGCAACAGCCAAGCCGAGGTGTGCCGTGCACCCTTGAGCTGGTTGCTAAAATAAAATCGGCTGAGTGCCTTAAGCGCTCGCCTTAGTAGTCCGGTAAAGCAGTTAAGACCTTGATGGGTCAATACGTAGTCATTTCGAAAAAAAAAAGATGCAGTGTCTAACTTGGACGCTAATAAACCACAATAATTTCCTTACACCTGTGCAAATCCGGGGCGGGTCGTTAGTTTATTATATAACATAAGTCAAACCAGAGGCCTCGAGTGAGTTATAAAAAAGTTTCAAGTACTATAACGCAATTACTGTGGTCAAACCGGTCGAGAAACCGACGCGACGCTTCGCCGATAAACAATGTGTGTGACTCATGTTTTGTGGTTGTAATGGTGTAAATAAAAATTAACGGAATCTCAATATGAATTTCGTAATTTGTTATATGCATTTTTTGTACATAAAACCTCTTTATTAGTTTTTCTTTTTGATGTATTTTAATAGTTTTTTTCACTAATAGCAACAATAGAGGTCTGCCGTTATGCGCGTATCGTTTAAAAATTACTGGATAGACTTTATAGTTTTATTCCTTAAGTACTAGGTCTTTATGTAGAAAAAAAACTATTACAATTCCTTCATTTATTACAAAGTGGTTTAAATTTTAAGAAATCACGATTCTTTATCACGATTTTTTATTATGTACTAGGCGGTTTAGCTATGTTTGTTTTCTTGTTGTCACTTGTCCTTTTTTCTCTTTACATAAGATGTTAAGGTAATAAAAAACACAGACAAAGGCGTGGGTGTTAACGAGTTTTAATATAAAACTTAATAAGCTTTTAACACTCGATGATAACGTAGCTTACATTTCATTTCTTTTTATTATGTGATAAATGTAATTTCGAAACTCTATAAATTCGAGTCGTAATTGAGAAAATGCGAATAGTTTACTTTAACATCGCGTGTTAGCAGACAATGAGTATGGGTTAGTCGGTCAGACGTCTCCAAGGATCGTTTTCGATGCAGCTGAGTGTCTGCGTAACGGTGTACGTACCTTTTTTTAATAGTCTATACAGCACCAGATTCAGAACAAGAAACACTAAAAACCTGGTGCGACCCTCTCAATGGAAGGCTTAGAAAATTTATGTCACTAAATTTTTTCAGACAGAAAAAAGGGTTTTATATGACATGTCATGTCGATTCATGTTTCTTATTCAAAATTATTTCTTGACTCAACTCATCTGTTACCCTAGAGTAGTGTATCCTAACGTTGTGCCCACGACCCATAGGAGGAGGGGCAATTCAAAATGGAACCCTAGAGCAGTGTTTCTTAACGTTGTGTCCACGCCCCACAGGCTTTATGTATGAAGGGGGCATTAAAATCTTAGAAATGTTAAGGTGGGGCATGACCTAAAAAGCTTGAGAAACACTGCCCTAGAGCCTTCTTACGTTTAAATCAGGACCTGAGTATATTATGTTAATATTGGTATAGATATAAAGTATACAGCTATTATTACTTAATTTTGTTGTAAAATTATTAGAAAGTGATTCTGAACATATAAGGTTTTCGTATTTTTTTTTTTATCAAAGTCTGTCCAGACGTTTTGGAGCACTTCAGTCAGTTACACACGTACAAACGAATTATATGGGTGTATAAAGATATTCCAGCTGTGGTTGCATGATGTATATAATATCTCTATATAATTCCCTCTAATGTACTCAATTGTTACAGTTTACGGCAAGCGGCGCGGCCTGACGAGATGCGCACACGCCGATGTGAGCGGACAGTGAAACTGTGGCTTTTAGAGGCTAAAGCCATACCGCCAAAGAAGCGATACTACTGTGAAATAATGCTGGACGATACATTATACGCAAGGTATTATTTAGAATTATAGATATATTTCTTTAAATAGTAAGACAATTTATTGACACTGTAAAGTTAAACATGTTATTAAATTAATGTTTGGTCATAATAGAATCGATGTCATAGCCTGAACTTTATTCATAGGATGATAGTTGAGGGCATATGCAGGATTCACTCGGTATCGGAAATGACAACCTATATTGGGTGATACAATTACTTAGACACTCCTTTCGTACCCGCAGTAACAGTGTTGTAAAAATATGAATAAAAATAACTTTTAATAAAAAAATACTTAGGATATTTAAAAAATTAGATCTCTAGCAATAATTTTTCATCCTACTGTCAATTGTTTTAATGTAAATACCAAGCGGTTTCTGTTGTAACGCAATTGATGAAAAATGCCATCCATACAAATAAATCGAGCCTTTGGAGCCGATTTTTAGTACTTCCTTCCCAATAACTTTAAGAAATTATGTCATAATTTGTGTTTACACAATTTATGTATATAAGAGTCGCACTCTTATCTAAAGAATTATGTAGAATAATAGTTGTACCCGCGACTTCGTCCGCCGGGATCCTTATTTATGTAAAAAAACAGCGATTAATAAAGTCATTTAAATGTATTAAATCTATTTATTTTTCTCTCGTACTTACACCGCGTCGTCATTAAAATTATAATAATTTTTGATAGAGTGGACCGATTTTAATGAAATAAATACTAAGTTACTCTCAGAGATATTGCTTTCTGATTTGTTTCCCAGTTCTTTAGCAGTGGTGCTATTCTATTACTTATACCTGCATTAATTTTATTCACGAAAAACTAAAAAGTACACACACGTTACATTCTTATTATATATATGATATAAACTAATATTTAGTTGATTCTTCCGAACACTGATTAAAAAATTATATCAACTGTATTTCCATTCGTCTCACACGTTTAAAATAACAACTCGTATGTCTAATGTTCTTTATTCAACGTTCGACACGGTCAAGTTTGATCTAATCGACCGCCAGTTAGTAAATAAGGTTTCAAGAGCCGTGCATGAGTTTATTGCTTGCTTTACCTTAAAAATGTCGATAATTTTTATTACTGCTTCTATGTTATGAGTAATAAAAATATAAGTAATTTTGTTCTGATTTTGAGGTACATTTTTTAAAATAAATATCACTGAAATATGAATGACATTAAATTATATAATTTTGAGCTTTCCGCGGCATCACCTGTGGATATTTTCGTCTTAAAGGATTGTCTTCAAAGCTGATTCATCCTGTTAAGAAAAGCAATTAAAGACTAGATGTCTGTAATATTTCAATGTAATTAATGATTGATTATTTATGACGTCGTCGAAGGTAGTACAAGTGGCCAAATTATCGTCATTTAAGTTAGTACAACTGACCATATTTATGGTTATCGAAAATAGTGTGTAAGCAGTAGTACTATGATGTAGTTGTAAGAAGTAGTATTATGGTAATAAACATGTTAGAACGATCCAGATACGTCTAAAGAACCAGGATTTTAGATGATGATAAATATGGCCACTTGTACCACCTTCGATGACGTCATAAATAATCAACTATCAACGCTATGTCGTTGTTAAACGATTGTATTCAATCGCTTGCAGGTCATCATCAAAACTGAAGACGGAACTGTGCTTCTGGGGCGAGGTGTACGAATTCAGCGGGTTGCCGGCGGTCCGCGCCATTCACGTCAACGTGTATAGAGAGCCAGAGCGCCGATCACGGAAGCGGGACAAGCATGCTCTCGTCGGTAAGTTCTAATTTAATGTAAGTTAGATTTACCGACTCTTCCAGAGGTTCCCAAAGTGTACACCACGGTGCCCTAGAGTACAAAGGAAAGAGCTGCGCCGTGAGGCACTTCTCTTAATTTTTCTTCGGCAGCTTAAGTAAGTTATTGGCGGGTATAACGTAAACCATTAAATCCCGAGTATAGGCAGACCCATGTTATGGATGTTTTAATATTTTTGCTTGTCTAATTTGTATTATCGTAAGAATATATCTATTCACTGTATCTATCTCATCTAACTTGTATCATAGTACATATTTATATTCACTGTATATATCGCAACTAGCTTACTAGGTTAAGACGTCGCGCTGTGCGAAATACCAAACTTAAAACTGCGCCGTGGACTAAAAAAGTCGAAGAAAAAAAATGGGAAAAAAATAGAAAAAAGTTTGAAAAAACATCGTTTATAACAATGCACTATATTTTGTTAACAAAAAACAATGGAAATTGTGGTATAGTTTTTTTTAAAGCTTGCATGCTAATGCACAATTAAAATGCAAAGGGAACATCTTATGTTGGATTTTTTTTACTTCCCAAATCAAGCGTGCATAAAGAGGTTTTACTTCAAAAAAGTACTTTGAATACATTTCAGCTTTGTATTATTTATAATATACTAGCGGGCAAGTAGATGCTGTCCTGCCCCGATCATAAAAAAACGACAAATTATATACCTAAGCATTCCTCGTGAATTTGTAGTCCGGTCAAGCTGTTAAGACCTTGCCAGATCAATAGCGTAGTTAGTTCGAGAAAAAAACAATGCTCGTGAAATCCGTTCAGTACTATTGGAGTTTATCGCGAACATACAGACAGACAGACGTGGCAGAGGACTTTGTTTTATAATATACTAGCCTCTGCCTACTTCGTTCGCGTGGAATAAATAATTTGGGCTAACGCTAACACGCAGCGGAAACACTCAAGAAGAAAAAATCTCCGATTTTTAAACATTCTTCGTTAGTGCTCCGCTCCTATTGGCCTTAGCGTGATGATATAACCTATAACTATCCTCGATAAATTAGCTATATAACACTGAAAGAGTTATTCAAATCGGACCAGTAGTTTCCGAGATAACCCCCTACAACGTCACAAACTTTACCTCTTTATGATATTAGTATAGACAGTGATTTGACTCTTCTGGATGACAATTTTGCCGATCATTGCACTAGGGTTACTGTTTTGTGAACACAGGTACAGTGCGGATCCCGGTCGACGATGTGTCGTCTAGATATCTAAACGAGCGATGGTACCCGGTGACGGAGAGCGACAAACCGCAGTCGCCGGGGGGTCGCGCTCCCCCCGCGCCCGCTCCCGCTCTCCGCATCAAGTGCCGGTACCAATGCGTCGATGTACTACCACTCGACTGCTACGCGCGGTTCCTCGACTACTTGAAACGGAACTATAGGAGGTTGTGCGAATTCCTCGAACCTGTTATAGGTAAGTTGATACGATGTTCTGTTATTTTTAATTCGAACACTATCAGATTACTTTCGTTATCTACATCTAAATTTTATGAGTACTTCTTAAGCTCTATGAAAAAATGTAATGATATATAGCGTAGATAACGCTCTGAATATTCTTATATAATCCTGTAAAAATCTAATCAAGGTAGATTTAGCTATGGACAAAAACGGTCATTGTATATATATGTGAATTGTATGTATATATGTGAATTTTTAAGAATAATGTAGTTCTTACGCATTAGTATAACTTCGTGCAAAGACACTTAAAACATCCAAATTCGACAATTCACTGTGCGATAGAGACGGCACTCTATTAAAGCAAGCGGATCTTAGCCGCATGTCTCACTCTTCTCCACGACGTGCCAAATCAAATGCTAGTTATCCTAGATGATTCCAGTCCAGAAACTCAATGTTTTTCACAAATGTACTTTTCTATCGTTGTGAAAAATTATAGTAACAAAATCTTATTATCATATATCATATGAAGTTCAACCTTTAATCTGACGATAGCCCTGTTATCGACTACAGATGCAAAGTTTTATTAAATTTGATTACATATATTGCTTATTGTTGCTTAGCTTAATTCCCTACTTATTTTATTCCATTATACGATATAGCAATTAAGTAATGAGTAATTCAAAATCTCCTTAAGTTTTTCATACGCTATTTATGGCTATTAACTCAGAAGTATTCCAATTTATTTATTTCGTTTCGTTCGACTATATACTAACAACATTATTATGTTTATCTAACAAACCCAATGGTAAGGGGCTATGTGAAATTTCACGTGTATAAGAAATCTGTGCCAGTTTTATTTACGTAACCTATAAAACGAGATGCAAGCCGTGTTGTTCAGTGATAATTAAATTGTAAACGTGTTAGCTGGAAGTTAAACATTTTAAACTTCTACTGCAGCTCTTGGTTAACGTAGATTTGTAACGTTGTATCATAATTGCGCGTAGTCCGGTGAAGCTCTTAAGACCTTGCTAGGTTAATAGCGTAGTAAGATCGAGAAAAAAAAATTGCGCTAATCCTATATTCTTTTAAAATGCCTGATAGGTTTTGGAAATGTTTGGTAAAAAAAGTTGGTTAATATATAATAACATAATTTTTAAATTATCCGATACGAAATATGTGTTAGAGTTGTTGGGGTATGTTTGCTTGGTACACACATATGTTCCAACAACTGATATATGTATGAATAGTTAGCTTAGGTCAGCTCAAATAGGTAGCGAATTGCACGTATCAGGCAACAGTCCAAGCCGAGGTGTGCCGTGAGCTACTTGTCAAATAAAATCGGATGAGTGCCCTAAGCTCTCGCCTTAGTAGTCCGGTGAAGATGTTAAGACCTTGCTGGGTAAATAGTAGACAGTTCGAGAAAAAAAAATCAGATTCAAACAAACAATTTCGTGAAGCTTATTGTGTTACTATGAATTAGAAATGTATATTACAAGCACACTATGTGGAATTTTAATATACCTAAAGATTTTCAAAATATCCTATGTTATATAATTATATTTCTATCCAAAGAAGCAATGGGCCATTTGCTTCTTTCTTCCTGTCTTAAGTTTTATATAATACATTCGGAATCAGGATAAAAAAGTTTTTGATATTTTTTTTTTCATAAATAAGCAATGTGGCCTCAAATAACACTTGAATAAAAAAATTAATGAGACGTATTCAATTCGCTGTTTGTGTTTTGTTACATGCGGGGCGCATTGTTAACATGGATGTACGATGGCGACATTGTTAACATGTTTTTATTTTTATTAATTTAATATCGTATACGATATTAGAGCTTATTATCTATAGGTAAAAAAATATTTTTAGGTGTAAAAGCGAAAGAAGATATCGGCTGTGCACTGGTACTTTGTATGGCCGGAGCGGGTTTAGCGCCGAGGTACCTCGCCGATGTTGTCGCGTTGGACGTACGACGAACCGGCGACCACTCTCTAACCTTCCGAGGGAATTCTCTCGCTACGAAGAGCATGGAAGCATATTTAAAACTTGTTGGAGACCAGTACCTACAGGTATGTTAACTTACCTTTCACTAAATATAGTTTTGCTTAGCTATGTTTTAGATTCGTTAGTTTATAGGGTTTAGTTTTTCATAAAGGTTCCCTTTCAGCTCAATATGGTTTTTATTAAATGGCTTTTTTATGGCTTTTATTAAGTGGTGGAGTAGCTTGACCGGTGCAATGTCAATTCGATACATTCATACACATTTTAGAAATGTTAATGTGGGGCATGGCCTACAAAAGGTTGGGAAACACTGCATTAGACCGAGAGTTCCTTGTATTTTTTTTTTATATCATAGGAGGCAAACGAACAGATGGGTCACCTGATGTTAGTTGATCACCTTCGTCCATAGACACTTGCAACATCAGGGGAGTCACAAGTGCGTTGCCAGCCTGTGTTTGGGAGGAGGGCGGGGGGGACAGGAAGGGAAGGAGAAAGGGGAAGGGGAGGGTAGGTGGGTCTCCGGCTCTCTCACTGACCGAACGGAACGCAACAATGCAAGCACTGTTACTTCACGTCGGTTTTCTGTGAGAGGGTGGTGCTTCCTCGGACGAGCCGACCCATTCGTGCTGAAAACAATAATAGCTTCAGCTTGGCTCTACCACTACATATTTGTATTTTGCAACTTCCATCACGCTACACGGAAAAAAAAGAGTTTCGTGATTTAATTCAACCAAAGCTATTTCTATTCATCCAAGCAATTTTATTATTTTGAATTTATTCTTTACAAAGAAAGCAATGCAAGTTTAAAACAATATCTAAGTTTTTGAAACTAAATAATCATCTTCTTCACTAAATACTTTTAACTTTTCTCCTGTCGAATAAATTTTATTCATTTTGATATAATGCACGTTTTCGGTCAAAGAAACTTTAATAAATTGCGTCAATACACTGAATTTAATCGTCATAAAAAAATA
>JACEII010000024.1:506599-568291 GCA_014332785.1 Antheraea mylitta
TTTACCGCCGAAATTTTGGAATTCTGGATCAAGCAATTTTGAATTTTTGACTGAAAATAATCATTCAGTCGACTTGAATGAATTAATTTCTCGAAGAAAGCGTAATCTAGTGTTATACATCGTAATACGTCGATATCGATTGTCGTTAGAGGAATCTGGGCTACGTAAAAAATAACAAATAAAAAAAATGAGCTCAGGATGGCTTCGGGCAATAACCTCTCACTACACAATTTTACCTTATGATTTAATTATTCCATATTAAACTATTAATTGTTCACTACGCAATGGATATTGTTGTGTTAACTTCTAGAAGAATTTTTATACTAACGAGACCACCTCGATCAGAATACACCAATAAACCGACAACTAATTTATTGTAGATGTATGTGAGATAGTGAGACATTACATCTCAAAAATTTTATCTGTCTGCGAATGTTTCTATTCCTTCTAATATGACGAATGCTAGAATATAATAAGAGAAACAATAAGAACTTGGATCGTATATAGACCGTGTATTGCTGTTCGTCTTCTCTGATGATGATAAATGATGGTGGAATTGAATTTTGTACTAATTGTACAAATGACACGTTTTCAGTTTATTTCGAGTTTATTTAGTAACATTTCGATATTATACTAAAGTTCTATTCCTAATTGCACTTCGAAAGAAAAAAAAACGGATTTTATATTGCTTGAATATATTATAAGAACATTAATTTTGCGGAGTTATCGACATTCACACACACGTCAATATCATATTGAGCATCACTAATTTTGAATTGCAGTATGTTATATTTTGTTTGTGTTTGGAAGTGTAACACTGTGTTGTGAAAGATGTTTTTAAAGAAAATTATTAAATATTGCATATGGACTCATGATATATGTCAGAAGATGGAATTACTTCCTTTCGCAGTAAGTAGTATTTCTTATAATCCACAATTTAATCTACGTAAGATGCCATTGTGTTTCTAATATTGCATACAGACTACAAACAACTTTAGATTGTTTTCAATATTTAAAAAAAAAAGTCAAATCAAATTCAGCGCAAACGCTGGTTCGTAATAAATAAAATTGATATTTGGTAAGCCGACTGATAAAAGTTGTATAAGATTATATAAAAGTAGGCCTTTAGCATCATTCGCCCATTTTTGTTTGTTTGTTAAACTTACTTGGGAGCGATGGTATGGCAATTACGTAAAAATACTATGTATCTAAGCAAATATGTATACATTGTTATAATTATATGAGTATTGGTCTAATCATTGTACTCGATGTGTTAATTCAGGTACTAACAGAAAATATAACAGCAGCAACTAGTTAATATCATTTGCTAAAGGTCAAGAGCTTGATGTAGAAGATGAAGCTGTGGGATATCTACCTCTTTTACTGATTTATTTCCTGGAGACAGAAAATATTTCCAGATTTTGATTCAAAAACATGGGAGAGACCTCACCTGAAGAAAAGATATATAAGTTTAATCTCATACCACTATCAAAACAATCGCTTTAGCAGCAAAAGAAAAAAAAACTTACTGATATTATTACTATTTAACAATTATTCACATACATTTTCAACAAGTAAGTAATAATCTTTATATAAGTATGTACAAAATATTCTCTGTATTTGTCTTAGAGTTATGTTAAATGTACCCCATACTAGTCATCACAGATTATATTATTTAAAATTAATCCGCATGATTAATATTATGGGATGTATTAAAAATAACTATACATTTTTTTTCTTTCTAGGTGGCTTACTTATGATTATTACAAAATTATAGCAAGGAGAATCTTATAGCATACAAATCTGTGAATAAAATGAGTTTGGTCAAGAAAAAATAATTGCAATTCTGTGAAAGCTCACAATTTGTCATAAATGATAAGATCAAATATTATTTTTCAGGTCCTTGAGCAAAAAAAGAAGACCATATACAAATGACCAGTCAAATAGTAAAAAAAAAATAAGACATATCTTATTGGGTTGGAAAATTCAGAATATTAATGTTTCATATGTAATCTTATAATTTTCAAGAATACAAAAAACAACATAGAAATTATATTAGTAATACAATTAATCTAGTATATATAGGAATATACATAGCCAGGTAATGACTTTTCACTGCCTTTAAATACATGATGCTTAATAAATTTCATAGCTTTGCTTTAAAATATTCTGATAACTACAGAATATTTTAAAGCAATGCATGGTTTGTTTGTTTGTCTATCCCAATGTTGCTCCAGAACAAATAAGCAAATTTTAAATAACTGTCTACTATAATATGTATTATATTAAGCTTGTTGTGATTACTTGATTGTTGTAGGTACAAGAATGTTTCATTTCAGATTTAAACAAAACTAACATAAATTGGCTGTAAGTGAAACTGCACTGTATTTAGGTGTGACAGCATAATGGAAAAATCAGGAGAAATATCACACACCAAAAAGTATAAAAATGTTGAAGATTTCTTCTCCTTGGAAAATATGAAATACTCCACAGGTAACACAATTGAGAAATGAGTTTATTAAAATGTGCTCTGTACTCAAATTTAGTATTTTATTATGTGTAAATCACTAATCACAACTGTATTAATTAGGATATATATCCACTCAATTTACTTGTTTAATTTAATCAAAAAAGGTAAATAATTTCAATTAATTTAACAAAATAATGAAGTTTATCCAGAGAAATGGAAGCCACTTATTCCATTTAGAATATATATAGATCTCATAAAGTAGTTCCTCTGTGCAAATTATAATGTCACTTGTTTTAACGTATATAATATCTACAGTTATAATATTTAACATTAAGTCACTATTTTGAAAAACTTCATTTTTTATATGCATTAGTGTAATTTGTTATAGTTCTAACACAACTAGTGCACACATACATCGATTTATACAATTATTTTGTTTCAAAATTGCAATACGGACTAAATTTAACAATATTATTTTAAAATATAAGTGATAATTACTGTAAAATCTTTAAGTTTTGTAAAAAACCAGCTATGTATAAAAATTCTCTATATACTTTGTTCAAATAAATATAATTAATTGTAAATGTACAGCATATAGAAGAAAAAATGATTAAATATTTTCTCTAGGACTTTCATGTATGTGAGTTCTTGTATAAAATTGATCAAGTTCTGTTACCAAAGGATACCAAGTCAAATTTCTATTTCTATATGTAAAACAGAGTAACAATCTTATAATGATCATTTTCATTGTTTCAGATTAAATGTTTAAATGATTGTTTTAGTTACTATACTATACCTAAAATGTAATGTAATGTTTTAGTTAACACAAAGAAATATGAATTATATTTCAGGGAGTGAATTACATTTGACTGATTAATCAATACCTATGGAATATAAACTTGTAAAACATACTTTATAGGTTAATAAAGCAAATGTACCTAATAGCTTGTAATTCAATTTTTGATCTGTAAAAGGTAAACAAGAAAAGTGTAATATTTATTGATTTAATTTTTGTTATCAGATGTTTGTTGCTATAGGAAGATCATTGTACTGACTATAGAGACTTATGTTAAAAAAAAGTTAATCACTGTATTATCATACTTCTGACGAAGAGTACCGATGTGTGTGAATTGTTAATTTGGTGTTTGTCTTTAAGAAACAATAAATGGAATATTAAAAATATATAGTTTATTTCACTGTATTGGTTTAATTCATTGTGATTAAGAAGCGTCACTTCTGATTATATTTATCTAGGACATAGTCCGCCCTGAAGCGCTGTGAAAAGCAGTTTACATAATACCTACTTCTGCAGCTGACAGTTAACTAAAAGGTGCAATGTATGTATAAGCAAACTGATAATATGTGTAATGTCAACTAACTTTATTTTTGTATGTAAATTATCTTGTATAGCTTAGTTTGTGATGTGTAATTTAAATTTATTTTTCTTGTATATAAACTTTGATTCAAATATTTTTACCAATGGCACATTCAGATATATCTTGGAATATCTTATCAGTGTATTTAAAATCTTTGCTACAATGATTGAAATATAGAACCTACTAAGGTTGTTTGCATTAACTAATACAAACTTCCAAGTAGGTTTTATTTTTCAGTTATTATAGCAAAGCTTAAATACCCTGGTAATATTTTCCATGGTATATACCTGAATGTGCCACCGGTGAATGTATTTGAGTCAATTTATTATCAGCTTGCTTCAATACATTTGTATTATTTGGATTGATAATATGTTTTCTTAATTTAAAATAATATTCTTTCCTCAAAAGATAATATTAGATTATAACAAGAAAAAATACCTATTGCGTAGATTATACAGTCTCAAATCAATATCATCGATGTCTCTGTACAAATTAAAAATAGTTTGCATCAATGCATTATACTATTCAATGCAAGTAAGCGATGACATCAACACAAACTAATACTTACTCATACGTAAAAAGAAACTCTTGATTTTAAAAACAAAAATCTTACATAAAATTTCTACCATGTCGCCTAAAAAGGTGTTTGTCTTCCTCTAAAGTTACTTTCTCTTAAACCAATAGTACTACATTTTCGATTAATGAAATTAACCTTGGTCGTACACCAGCGATCCTTGATCGAATACCGTTTTGTATCAGTTGAAGAACTCTGTCTTTAAACCGAAAGTACAAATAATCGGACTAAGAATTACATTTTCTTGAGTTAAAACACAGAATTTCTTCGCGCTAGTATAAGACAAAAGCCAAAGTCCAAGAATACGAAATGTTTTAATTAAAAAAAAAATAATTCTTGGTTCTATTAGATAATATCTTAAAACGATACAGTATATGCTTTTTGGAATAGAGGGTATTTGCTTACTTCAAGTTAATATTATTTTAAATTCGTAAGATATTTTTTATCTTACAATGAGAAAATATTTCATGGTGCATATATGAAATTATATTATCTTGGGTGAACGAATCCTTTTTCCCTGTGTATAGTTGGGTCATCGCGTCGTGGTCCGCAGTAGAGACTATGCTCATATCTTCTTTCGGGAAGAGACTTATGACCTTGCAATGGGTCTCTTGTAGGCCGATATGATGATCATGTGAGACTATTTGTAATTTTTTTTTTCTCTAACTGACTACGCTATTGGCCTTAATTTTTTGGCCTTTACAGCTTCACCGGACTACTAAGGCGAGCGCTTAAGGCACTCAGCCTATTTTATATTGGCAACCAGCTCAAGGGTGCACGGCACACCTCAGTTTGGCTGTTGCCTGTTGCATACAAAATCGCGACCTATCTTATAACCTAGCTAACTATTCATATATGTTTGAATTGTTGAAACGTATATGTGTACCAAGCATATCCGCCTCAACAACTCCTCCATATATTTTTATCGAAAAATTGAGAGTTTTTCAGTTCGATAAGGGAAAAAAGTAAACTCTTCCACCAAAATGTGTAACGTGTAGGCGTGCACGTGTGTGGGGGTGATCGTGTAGTGTTGTAGCAGTGATGTATGAGAGTGTTACCGTATCGCGCAAGCAACGCACTCAAGGGCTCCCTACCGAGGGACCGAACCTAGGCTTGAGCCGCTGCCGTGGTAGGCCTAATCGGGTACTATTTGAAAATGTTGTTTTATAGGATACGTTGGGGGAGGCGGTGTGCGCTGCGGCCGGTCCAGCGGCGGCGGAGTGCGAGGTGGATCCTCTGCGTGCGGGTAGCGGTGCCGCGCTGCGTCGGCACCAGACGGCGCTGCGGGACGCGGTGACGCTCGCGTGGAGATCGATTGCCGCATCCGCACCACACTTTCCTCCACCGCTCCGTGATTGTTTCGCTACTTTCCGAGAAAGGTATCCTCAACTTTAGCCCATTTTTTTTTTTATATCATAGAAGGCAAACGAACAGCTGGGTCACCTGACGTTTAGTGATCACCATCGTCTATAGACACTAGCAACACCAGTTGAGTTGCAAGTACGTTGCCAGCCTGTGTTTTTTGGGAGCAGGGAGGAGGGATAGGAGTTTTGGGATGTGGGCCTTCGGCGCTCTCATTAGCCAAACGAAACGCAACAATGCAAGCACTGTTCCGATCTATTCATGCTGAAACCAGTATTAGCTTCAGCGTGATTATATCACCTACGAAACCATTCCAAGAACCCGGCAAAAACTATGTTTTGAAAATCTGTCGATAAATTTTTGTTGGTGTTCTTCGCCAACTGCACTTGAAAAAACAATCAACGGAGTTTTTGATGGGATTTTGGAATGTCGTCTAATGGGCTTTGTATTTTATTCATTATCGTGTGTTACTCGGCTCTATATTTTGTAAAACTGGTAGTGTTTTACGTAATATAGTTTGGTTATTGTGCTCAAGTAAAGTGGATCGGAAATAATACCACGGAGCATGGATTCTAATTTGCCACAAAAACTCCCTGTAAAGTTCTAACAAGATGGCCAACATTTTGTAAGTTCGTTGAAATAATCGCGAGAAACTTGTAATATCATTACCTACTCGACAATCGCTGTAATAATCTATTAGAAGGTTTGTTGTCAAAAATAAAAGTGAAGCTGTGAAGGCCTAGTAAGGCCAATAGCGTAGTCAGTTCGAGAAAAAAAAAAAAACAAAAATAAAATAAAATAGAAATAATCGTAGGTGGTAGAGACACTTATTGGTTTCAGCATAAATGGGTCGGCTCGTCAACGGTAGTACCACCTGACCCACAGGAACACTGACGTGAAGTAACAGTGTTTGCATTGTTGCGTTTCGTTCGGTCAGCGAGAGCACCGGAGGACCTCCTCCCCCCTCTCCCTACCCTCCCTTTCCCTGTGTTAGTAATAATCCCGTAAAAGTATTATTACGATTATAAATGTAACAGCACTGTTTTTTGATTTTCAGATTGACGTCTATGGGACGTGAAGATATCTCAGATAATTTGATAAGTGCGTCCATATTTCTTCGCTTCCTTTGTCCAGCTATATTGTCTCCGAGCCTATTTGGAATTACTCACGGTATGTATTTACTGTTTAGATCTTTTAGATTTAGATGTTTTAGAATAATTCTATCACCTCGTGTATTCTTTTTTTAATTGCCTAACATCTCTATTTTGATCTTAAACATTTTATTTACATGTGTTTTTTATTTGCGTATTGTATAAGTATTTTCTTCTACCTAACCATTGGTAATATGGGGAAAAAATTATAATAGCTAATGCAAATATAAAATAGAGCTAAAATTTAAATGTTACTAAAATATAAATGTATATAATATACATACGTACAAAATATAGATAAACGATATGAATACTTCAGCATAAGTTACATATATTACATAATTTTTATAGAAAAAGTTTTTTTTTTAATTTTTAGAATACCCGAACGAACGCGCCGCACGCAACTTGACTCTGGTGGCGAAGACTCTACAGACTCTGGCTAATTTCACCAGGTTCCAGGGCAAAGAGGCCTTCATGGAGTTCCTCAACGACTTCCTCGAACAAGAGGCACCTAATATGAAAGCCTTTCTTAGGACGATTTCGGTATGTAGCCTAATATGATACTATGTTTATTATAATTAGTACAATGATAACAACTTGTTAAAATCGGTACATATAAATGACTGGTTAAATAGTTGCAATACTCTCACAGATTACTCATTACTAGCTTCTCTTATAAACTAGAAAAATAGGTGCTTAATATTTGACCTATTTATCTCGAGAAATGCAAAACTGATATACACTCAACATTAGGTGATTTACGTAAAAACGAACGTTCCGCACCTCGACCCACGCCCGTTTCCTGCTTCCCTTTCTTGGACCTTGCGGCGTTCCCAAGATAAGCAGTTACGTAATGATTGATCTTGAAAAGGGCCCCTTGATTTTTGTTCAGTGAACCTAGGTGTGATATCCGTTTAAAAGTATCGTTCACATACTTTTAGAAATCTTAAAACAAACTTTAACTAAGGTTCTCTGTGTTGTTTATTAGTGTTTGTATTGATATTAATATTTTGTATGATAATTGTGACCATGAACTACAACACGATAGAAGGGTGTCATCCTTTAAACATTCATCTGGTATAACGACTGTTAACTGATAAACGAGTCGTTTCCTTATCTTTTGATTTTTATCGTTTTCATATCTGTGAAATAAGTAAAGAGCTGTCAACGCTCATGAAATATGTAAACGTACAATTTTTGTTGGTCGTGGCTTATTATGTGATATATAACAGTGCTATAAAATAACTTTACAATAATTATCTACACTAATATTATAAAGAGGTAAAGTTGGTGACGTTGTAGGGGGTAATCTCAGGAACTACTGATCTGATTAGAAAAAATCTTTCAATGTTATATAGCTCATCTATCGAGGAAGGTTATATGTTATATATCATCACGCTAACACCAATAGGCGCGGAAAATGACTGAGAGAATAACTAATTGATCTACGTAAGTGACGGAATGTTGATGTAGAACATCTATAGGCGAGGGTAAACCTGATTGCTGGTGCGGTGAGACGTGGCGACGCAAAACACGAACTTAGCACTATTAAAGAAATACTCTAAAACATTTACAACCCTAGCTGTATAAACATAACATTGAAATTATTTTGTCGATCACTCGTTCTATTAGTATTACGCGGCACGCGCCGACGACCTAGCGCCCTTTGATATATGCCGCCAATCACACCGCGGCTGCGCCTAGTTGAATCTTTGTATTTTTATTTAATTGTAGTTTTTAAGTGTAAATTTAATGAACATTTATGTTGTAAAATAAACAAACACTCATTATTTTGTGGAACGAATTTGTAATGCTTTATCTTTTCATTATTTCATGGTTGATTCATGTCGTAATCTGTTCTTTCATGCATACGACTTTTTTTTTTTATTGAAGCACGACAAAGTGACTGCACTATACCTGATGGTAAGCATAATACAATCCAAAAACAGTGGCGACCACCGAGAGACAGATTATCCATCGTCAGTCGCCGCTGTCATGCCGGCCATAATGACGAATGTCACCTGGTACTGGATATGCACAGGCTGATCCCGAAACGCGACGCGCAAAAGCGAGTCACTATAACAGGCTTTTTCGCCATGTACATGGTGGTTGCGACCCAGTCGGGCTGTTAAACCCTACCACCCCGCTATCGCCATTGCCTCGTTCGTTGATCAGCAGGGTGCACCACATGCAGGTGAGGTTGGCTTGGGTGTCTCAAGTCTTAAGATGTTACTCGACACCCCTTACACCCCAAAACTTATACAAAACAATTTCAATGTTCACATCTCCGAAGCGTCCCGTGATGGCTCATTTTTTTATTTTATTCCAGTCACGTCCACCGGACCAACAAATACAACAACAACAACATCATCAGCAACAACAACAGGAAGGGGGCAATAGGAATTCATCATCGTCACTAGGTTCCAACAACGGGGCAGAGGCACCGCGTGACCTCTCCGCTGTGGAACCGGACCCGGAGTGGGCGCCACACGTGGACCTCGGGAAGCAACTTGCGACTCTCCATGGACTCCTAGTAGACAGTCTGCCTAAATTACCCGCTGCTAAAATGCAGGTATGGTATAAATATATCACTTTTTTCTTGTCTTTTTTTTTACTGGCTACGCTCTTGGCTTAGCACGCTCTTAACAGCTTTACCGGACTGTTTATATATCTCCAATAATTACTATATAGCAACAATGATTATGTTACAATGTTACTATTTATTATAAACCATTGTCAATTATTTTGCTGTTTTATTTTTTTGCTTTATTTTTGGCAACCAATCTTTCAGATTATTACTGCCATTGTCGTGTAGTTAATAATATTACAAGCGTCGTGTGATTATTTTAATATTCTAACAAGATGGTGGCTCCCTTGTTAGAACCTTCCAGGAAGTTTTTGTGATATTTCAGAATTTCATGCTCCGTGGTATTATTTTCCAATCACTTCACTTATGCACGATAAACTAACTATATTACGTAAAACACCACGAAAATTACAAAATATATAGTCAAACAACACAAGATTATGAATAACATATAAAATCCACTACACGCCAAATTAAAGTCCTGCCAAAAATTCCTGTTTATTTGTTAATAATTTATAATAATGACAATGAAGTTCTTGGTGGGATCTTGGAATATCATATGATAAAATTTAATATTTTATTCATAATCTTGCGTTAATTCGCTCTACATTTTGTAATATTGGTGGTGCTTCATGTAATAGAGTTTAGACATTGTGCACAAATGAAGTGGATGGGAAATAATACAACGCAGCAGAGATTCTGACTTGACTAACGAGATGGCCACTATTTTGTTAGTTCGTTGAAATGATTGCAAGAAACTTGTAATATCGTTACCTTATCAACAATGGCAGTAATAACCTATTAGAAGCTTTGTTGCCAAAAAAGAAAGAAGATAGTCCCTCTAGGCTTAACGTGTTTACCATATTAAACCACATCGCTATTTAAAATCAAATAAGGTTGTGGTTAAACGCTAAAACCTATACGGTATTATTACAAAAAAGTTAAATACGTATTAAATAATTGCTTTAAAAACGTTTCGTACTAAATGCACCGCGTTCGCCCGAGATAAGTTCGCGTTATTCTTTTTTCGCAAGTCTACCCTCACCTAACCAAAGCAAGGCAAAAGAGCAAGATGGCGAACATTCAGCGAGCGCGGTGCAGTTAAAACATAACCTTTTTAAAGCAAGTATTCAATACGTATTTAACTTCTTTGTAATAACACCGATAAAGTATTAAATTTATGCTTTCAGGAGTTGGATCCGCTGTCGGATATTTTAGACGAACTCAGTAAAAGATTAGTGAATAACGATATAGGAACGACGCAACAAATAAACACAAGTGACAACATATTTAGGTGAGTTCTAGTTAAATCATTATTCTGCTAAAATCCGTAAATTTAATCTACAACGTTATTATGAGTAAGTAAACTAAGGTGTTCGTTAAATATGTCTATGAAACTATTGTTTATAATACTTTTATATTTGAGTATTATTAATCGTTTTTTTTTAATTCTAAGAATCAATCCCGGTAAGTCGAAAATCAAGGGACATACGTAAATCTTTAATTACAGCTGTTTCGCTTTGTTTGCGTTTGTTTTAGAAAGATTTATGTACGTAAGGACTTGCAGTCGTTTAGATTCTGTTTGTAAATTTTAAGTTAAAGATAATCGAAATTCTGGTTACAGTGGTAACATATATTTTGGCATTTATTTAACAACTTTCTTTATATTCAAAGGTTCAACGATCCGACATGTAATACAGCACCGAAACAAAACAACGTTGAACCGACAACGAACGGTCAACTCAATAACAACTTCGCTCATAGTTCACCCGTTATGAACAAGAATGGTATCCAGTTTAATATAACACCTTCTAAATCGAACGTCGAAGAATCTAAATACAAAGGATCATATGTAACTGGTGTGTCGAAATCGCCCAGTCTACGGTCAGCGACTCTACCACGTAATGGATACGGATCGAGTCCAGTAAATCAGAACGTAAATCCTGACCGATATAGTTCACAGTATAATAACCAAGAGCATTGCGTCAATCTGAAAGTGGTACAGATAGGCTTCGGTTCAGATCAATACCCAAAAGGCATCAGTAACGGTATAAACGAAAGCTTAGAACGGAGATTCCAGGATAGATACAAACCTAACAACTTTAATCAACAAACTCATTACCACAATTCTAATTACAACAACACTGAAAGATCTCCGAGTAGTGACAGCATTAACCATAACTATTGCGCCAACGAAATGCACAATATTATGAAAGAGACCGCGACTTTAGATGAACTTTCAGATCTATTAAAATATGCTGACGATTCTGATATAGTCGAAGATAAACTCATTATGAATAAAAAGAACTTATCGCAATCAAAATCGAATAATAATAATAATATAATTAATGGAAACAAAACAAATTATACAAACAACGGTTCGAACGTTTCTATCAGTGGTCTTTCGAATGTAGCCAGCTCTGGTTATCAAAGCATTGCCACGTATAGCCAAAGTTCGAGTCCGATTGAGAATAATACGCATCATCATCCATCTTACGAGAATGGAGGGCAACCGATGAGCCGGTACTCACAGCTCAATTACCAAAAACAACGAGACAAACAGTATTACGACAATAAAAATGAAAAATTCTACCCAAAGAGTCCAGTACAACAGAAAATTGAATATGATATACAAAAATACGGAATACAAAACTTCACAACCGCTGACAACATACAGACAAACACAAACATTAATACAAAGATCGCACCTCTAGTGTTCACTAATCCCGTTTACAACATGGAAGACAACCGTCAGTCGCAAGAGAAAAGAAACAATGAAAACCGAAACTCAAAACGTTGCCCCTGTGGCTCATCCAGTTCATCCATCGATGAGGAGGGTTTGAGTACGGACAACGTTGAAACAAACTCGGAGGAAGGTTCCACTAACTTCAACGAGGATAGTAGGAACTATGACCAACAGAACCGCAACAATACCCACCGAAAACTAACCAGAGATAATTGTAATTATGAAGACATATACCAGAGAAGTAACCACAGTCATTCGCCGAGAATAAGGGACGACGAGTCGTCGAGCAATTCACCGAGTTTACGGAAAAATAGTAAAACGCGAATGCCCAGAACAAACCCTATGCTCTCTTACTCCACAAATCAGAATCAGTTGAATTTGAAACACTTCGGCCAGAGAGGAGACACTCTATACGAAAATAAGCCTCACCACATATCGACAGACTCCGGCTATCCAATGAGCAGATCCGAATCCAACGTAGAGGAAGTTAACAAGGAGATGTACAGATTGCAGATATCGAGAAGTCAGAAGGCGTTGTACAATATGGAGAACTCGAAGACTTCTCCTGAAAAATATTCTATGGGCGATGGTGGGGTCCCAGAGACAAATTACCCATTAGATAGGACGTATTCGGGAGCGAAGATGTCTAGCGGAAGGCTGAATGAGGATTTAGAAAGGCATCAGGATTATTACGGGGGGAGGGAAAGGAGGGAGTCTCCATCGCAAGGAATATTCGGTAGGGAGTCTCAGTCGAGTGAGGCTAGCGAGCGTACTGCAGTGAGGAGTGAGAGAGAGGTGACGAGAGACAAACTTCAACGGCGACTGAGCTTGGAGTCCGCGAGAGACCTCACAGACAGTTCTGATGAGATAGAGGACACTTTATACAGTACAACTGGTCGAAGGCGCGTCTCAAAACATCACAGGACCATTGAACAGGTTAGTACCATTACTAATACAGATTATTGTAGATCAATCAATGAGCTAGTTTTAACCTCTCAGAGCGTAGTACTTAAAATTACCCTTTTAAATAATTATGTTTAATTAATTTAAGTAATTTTATTTCACGCACCCATGTTTATTATACTTTTATATGTTTGTCATTTTATCGCTATAAAAGCTTTCGACCGTCCGCAATGAAATTTGACATAAAGGTAGCATGGGACCAGGAAAAAGACATAGGTAACTTTTTATAAGGTTATATGTACCAAAAAATATACAGTCAAAGTCTCAAAAATTAGCTAATTTTAACGTATAAGTTTTTCTAAGATTCGCTTAATTTAAGTTACTTTAATAACAAAACTTTGCTTTTTCACAGTATGAACGAGAAATAGAAAGGTTAAAATGCTCTGTTGAACTGCTGCGGGGGAGGCTGGGTCCCGCCGAACCTGGACAAGATCACACAGACGCTAAAATGAAAGCGATAATCTCCAGGTATTGTAAAATACTTATATAACAATAATTTTGTATCTATTATATTCACATTTAAGGTGTCACAATTTAGGCATTTACACAAATAATGAATCAAGTGTTTATAGGCTTATAATGAATATATGGGACCGAGCATTTTTTGGTTATCATTGTTATATGGACGGAAGAGAACAAATAAATGGTTTTACGAACAGGTGGGTCACCTGATGTTAAGTGATCATCACCGTCTACAGACACTTGCAACACAAGTGCGTTGCCAGCATGTATTGGGGAGGGTGTAAGTAGGGGGGAGGAAAGGAGAGGGTGAAGGTGAGGAGTGGTGGGCCTCTGGCGCTCTCACTAACCGAACGAAGCGCAACAATGCGAGCACTGTTACTTCTTCGGTTTACAGCGAGAAGGTGGTGCTACCCCGGTAGAGCCGACCCATTCATGCTGAAACCGTTAATAGCTTCAGCGTGGCTCTACCACCTAAAAGACTACTTACTACACTACAAGGTTTGTAGTAAACCAACCAAATTGAAATAATTTCTTCGTTACAGAAAGTGTTTCGTTATAACGAACGACGTTATAAAAACTTTATACTGTAGTACTTATGTATATAATGCACAACGTATGCGTATATCATTATTCGCAAGTCTTTCCTAAGCAAACCGAGATGAAACTGTTTCGTTTTAACTTAAAACTCATCAAGTTGGTAAAATAACCAATGATTGTTCGAAAGTGACGTAACCTCAAAACGGTAATGAGGTGCATTATATACGTAAGTACTAACACTATTTATAATTTAGTTATCACACGAATATAAATTACAGTTTTTTTTTCTCGAAATGACTACGCTATTGGCCTTGCAAGGCCTTTACAGCTTCACCGGACTAATAAGGCGAGCGCTTAAGGCACTCAGCCGATTTTATTTGGGCAACTAGCTCAAGGGTGCACAGCACACCTCGGCTTGGCTATTGCCTGTTACATGCAATTCCCGACCTATCTTAGCTAACCTAGCTAACTAGCTATTCATATATATATATATGAGTTGTTGATACATATATGTGTACCAAGCATACGTATTTCAACAATTCTTACATATATCTCTTATCGGAAAAATAAATTACAGGTTAATTTGCGTCGAAGAGGAATTGAAACGCGAACAGCGCAAGATGGCCGCCGCGCTGTCTCATAAACAGCGGGTTATCGAGGCACAAGAGCATCGCATCGCTGCGCTCGACGAGGCGAACACGCGGCTACTGTCCGCGCTCGTGCACCTGCAGCAGCGAGCGCCGCACCCCGCGCCCGCCCCCGCACCGCCACACCCCGCACCCCCGCCGCACCACAGCGCACACCCCGCACAGCACGCGCAACACACGCACCAAGAACTACAAATATGAAACAATAAACGTATCAACCTATCTCCGTATGAACCTTCTTTATTTTCTTTACTGTGGCAACAAATCATTTATTACTGCCATTATTATTTTGTATTATAAACTCTGTGTCTTCCTCTCTGTGGCCTCCTTGTTAGAACTTGCAACTTTTTGCTGCAAGTCGGAAGTCAAGTTTCGTTGTGTACAATAACAAAATTGTATACACAATACGAGGTTAATTAACGCAAATTTGTGAATAAATAAATAATGAATATCTCGACAAAAACCTTCTGATTCTTTTCTATAAGCGATTTTTATAGAATTAACCTTTTTCTTATTCCACCAAAAATGTTACATAGGACATGCTATAATACCATTTGCTAAGATAAGTCAGATTGATTTGACAGAAAATTATAATAATCCGTGACTTACTTATTTTACGGAAATGATTTACTTAGACGTCACACCGTAGTGTTTTTTAAACTGTTGACCGTGAGCTCTCACAGAGTATAATGTGCAAACGCTGATATGTTTTTTTTTCTGAAATTAAATTTACGAACTATTAGTTATTCAACTTCCAATATCTTTCTTGATTGAGTTAACTGTTTAACGCTTATACAGACAAAATATGGAGACAAATGTATTAATAACTTGTACGTCAATTTTTCTAATAATCTTTATTGTCATAATATATTTGTATTTGTGGCCAGATTACACTTTTAACCCGCTTCAAGTTACTATAGAAAGGTTTTATACAATCAAATAATTTACTAACTATGATTTAGTGTTGTTTAGAAAACGTTCGTATATCGCACAAAATTGCAAGTTAAATTCCTCTTATTTCGATTACAATTAATCATTTTGAATACATATAATTTAACTTATTTAAATGCGGATTAATAAATTTATTGAATTTTCTTGATGCAATTTGTTTTCTATGGGAATGTTGTGTTCAAATTAATAATAATCATAATTTTTATGAAATTTGTTAAAATTACTATTTTTAGATATAAATAAAATAATGCTTTAAATGACATTAACATTTCAGTTAATCAGTATTTTTCTATTCTGTTCGCGCCGCGTGTATGTTATTTGTTTTGTTTTCTATTTTAATTATACCAAAGACAATTGAATATCCCTTAGAGCTTAGACTATGGGGTTGCAGTGGACCCGATACACTCCGCTGCGATTGTGTAGCATTTTAGTAGTATTTTTTTTAAACGTTATAGATTTTATAAATAAGACTTGTATAATAATTAATTTTTAGATGTTATTTGTAATTAAAATTCGGTATGAAAGTAAAATTTATTTTTAATACCTTTGGAGTATTAACGTCGATTGGTGTTGAATGATGTTTGTAATAAAATATAAAATGATGTCGACATAATTTGAAAGCTAATGTTTTGATTAAAAATTGTAACTCGCACATTCTACAAAAGAGTTTGTTTTACAGTGAAATTTTATTTTTAAGCAATAATAATGTAAACAATACAAGCAGACGATAAAATTATCGCATTAAATTGTGAATTATGTAAACTTGAGACTTTTATTTATCCTCCATTATTTCATTGGTTTTCATTGTAATAGTATATACATATAAATAAAATTATAATGCCTGTTATCTCCAACATATCAACCGATTTAGACACAACTTTTACAGGCAGATAAAGAATATTTAGGAAATTATTTTAGTTACATTTTCAACACGTTATTCCATATGATCTAAGCAGTAATATTAAAGGTGGTAAATTAATATTGATAAACAGTTGTCGTAGTATACTTAGTACTATAGTTTCACAGCAGCAATCATCCCGACAAGAACTAAGAAGTTCGAAAGGTCTTATTTTTGTCGTACTGTGAAGATGTGAATCACCTCCCAGCCAGTGTGTTCCCTTCAACGAGGCGTGAAAAACTACTTTTGCAGGTCGGCATGACAATCGCAAACTGCCGTTGCTATTTAACACTGACAGTCGCCGTTAGTTATAGACTGCTCTGTACTTTCCACCAGGTACCGTACAGTCATTTTGCTGAACCAGTTTAAAAAACTAAAAAAACATTTTTTTTTTTTCGTATTGAAATCGCTGTTGAGCTGAAATGGTCTTCACAGCTTCACCGAACTATTGAGGCGAGCGCTAAAGGCACTCAGCCAATTTGAGATGTTTGGGCGACTATCTCAAGGGTGCATGGCACACCTCGGCTTGGGCTGTCGCCTGTTTTGTGCAAAAAACACGACCTATCTGAAATAACCTAAGTTAAGCTATCTAGATATACGTGTATGAGTTATTGAAACATGCATGTGTACCAAACATGCGTGCCTCAACAACTCCTATATGTATTTTGTGTTGGAAAAATTCCTCAAAACTATATAGGATAGGATAAAGAAAAATAAGGGTAGAACTCTTTATCGTTTATTTCTCTGAAAAAGAAAAACAGCGTGTAAGCGTGTAGGCGTGCACGTGTGTATAGGTGATGTGAGTATGTAAGGTATGTAGGTATATGTAAGGTTTCTGTCACTGTACCGCGTGAGCAGCGTACTCAAGGGGTCCACGCCGAGGGAACGGACCTAGTTTAAAATAAAAGTATTGTAGTTATGACAAAGTTACAATAAAAAATAGCCCACATTTAATCCGGATAAGTTCGCATGAACCAAAAAAATGATAATTTGAGAACGAAGTAGACCCCCTACTTACTAGCTAGATTACTAATTTTATTTATTAAAATACATAGTTTAATTCACGGTCTTATAATTCCAAACTCAGCATGTCTTGTATTAAGATACTGAACAGTGTAATACTTACATATGTTGCAGAACTTATAATTATGTCCATCAAACAAAAATATATCTGTTTTGTGAGATGCTTCTTCCAAATATGCTATAAACTATTCACAACGACACTAAGGTGTAAGAGAACTCATTGAGGCATTACTAGAAGATATATTTCACGGATATATTAGCACACACCACACAATCTCCACATGCCACATTTCACTAATAGACTCTGTTATTAGATTAGTTTTGGTGTAATAACTACATATATTAACGTTCATTTTTTACATTTAAAACTGGAAATTAACTTTGTTATGAGAAGGAAAGAGATAAATTAGAAGTATTTACAAGGTAACAAAGGATGGGCGATGTGTAATTGTTTATTAGAATTGGGCTTATGCATGATTTTAGCACAACTTCAATTAAAAATAACCAAAAATGTAGATATAATAGATGTGTTTTTTTTCCTTTAAAACAATACTTTTTAACTACATAACATATATACTGTACTGAATAACAATAACCAGCTAATTCTTGATGTATCACAGAATACGTTATACTATTAATAATATGACTGAATATTGAAACAAGAGATTAAGCGATAACCAGTGTGTTTACTTTATTTTTAAATTAGAAGTAGTAAGTGGCATCTAGTACGAGCTCTACTGGGAGTAGAAGTAGCTCCGGTTTCTTTGCAAGGATTCAAACCTATTACTTGAGCTATAATAAATACTGTCCGACTCATCCATTACCGCTTATGTTGTGCATCTGTTGTGCTAAAGTAAAAAAAAAGTATATTTTCGTCAAATGTTAACGAAAAGAGCATTATTATTATAATAAGTATTATAGGAATGTTAACGTGAGGTTAACGCAATATATAGGTGAATACTGTCAAGAAGTGAATATTATTATTGCGCCCCCGTAACCACAGATCACGCCGCTGTAGTCTGGGAGTCAATTTCGCTCCTGCACACCAGACTAGGCCCCCGTTGGCAGCGACCTAGATCCGTTCCCTCGGCGTGGAGTCCTTGAGTACCCTGCTCGCGCTATACAGTGACACAAAATCTTAGAACACTGCCACAACATCACACATATCACCTCCACATACGTCCACGCATACTCGCTTATGAACGTGGAAAGGTTTTATTTTTGTTCTTCCCTTATCGAACTGAAATAGTTTAGAAAAATTATCCAATGCAAAATACATATAAGAGTTGTTGGGGTATGTATGCTTGGTACATATATATGTTTGAATAACTCATATAAGCATGAATATGTAAATTAGTTTAAGTTAGCTCAAATAGGTCGCGAATTGCATGAATCAGGCAACAGCCCAAGCCGAGGTGTGACGTGCTACCTTGAACTATTTGTCAAAGTAAAATGGGCTGAGTACCTTAAGCGCTCGCCTTAGTAATTAAAATTCAGTTAAAATAAAAAAGTGAATATTATGTGCCTTGAAAATGTTGTGAGAGCTATTCTTAAAATTCCTTTTATTGGTAATATCTTAGTTTTAGGTCATGAGTGTATGTTCATGCTTGTTTAAAGAACAGATAAAAGATAATGTTATTAAAAACATGTCATAAAATGTGTCAGATGTTTATTATCGTATAAAACAAATGTTTCATAGAAATTCTTTCTATGTCTCATATGAGAATGCGTCTATGAATGTATTACATCTCAATATACAGTAAAAAAATATGTTATTACTTTAATAACTCGCAGCCAGCTGGTGGACAGCTGTACCTCTTTCTGGCCAAAACGAATTTCCGCTCTACTGCCTCCTTTGAACTGTAAGGGTGCATTAATTGTAAATCTTCTATCCGCCCAAACAGGTATGAAAAATATATTTCTCGAAACTTTTTATCTGGAAATTCCGCTTGACACATCGTCGGCCACATTAGATTAGTAACATTTGCATATGACCTAAATATTCCCAATTTATACTTCTCAGCGAACTTTTTAAATTTATTTTGCAAATCATACTTGTGTATCCAATTTGTATGTCCGGCGAATGTCGGGTCCTGTGGTGGAGCTATATGGCCGAATCCTTTCATAGCAAGCATTTGAAATAGCTGCCAGGATAATGTGCTTTTCCGTAACATATCCTCTTTGGCTGTATGAGAAAACGGGCCGAAGATACGTCGACGCATCCATTCTTTAAGTTCTGGCACTAGATGAATATCTGGCAACCGAGCAGCGATATTGACTCGTTTCATTAATCGCAGTGCACACTTTAAATAGTCTTCAGGTTTTGGTTTCAGTCCTAAGCAAGTGCTCGAGGATTCTTTAGCCTTTTTCTTTTTCTTGTCCTTCTTATCTAGGACAGTCCCGTCTTCAACATGAAGAACGCTGTCAGTGTCCCACAACTTTTTGAACTGTTTATTAATATGTAAACGTTTCTCATCCAAATCATAAATCGTGTGATAATTAAAAACGAATGGAGACTTCGTTGTGGGTTTTTGAAAGAAAGGCAGTTCTTCAGGAAGGAAATTACCCTCGTTTCCATAGTCGTAATGATGACCACAATAACATTTTGATGTTTTTACATACTGAAACACTGTGTCCTGCCACTTTCTTATGCAATCGCAAGGGTCGGGTTTCGGCGGCGGCGGTTGTCCGCGGAAACCACAGTGAATGTTGATGAACTCGCCATCCATGTATTTATATCCTCCATGTATTAGTTCTCCCGCTGAAGGCAAAACGGCAACGTTTCCTATCACAAAAACTGTTTTCCCCTGAACTCGATAGACACCATTGATCGTATACTGAGCGTTCCACAAACCCGTCGAAGGGGCAACTGGCTTTTTTCGTCGATGACCTTTTATCCTCGTCGAGGCCATACCGTATGTTTTTTTTACTTCTGTAACGCACGTTTTCGAACCACGAAACTTACGATGACTGGTACGCGTCGTAGTTTTCACGCTGAGAGCGGTGACTGATGAATAGGGTTCAATTGGCATAATGCCGGCCAATTTTTCGCAGTATGATCGTGGGAGCTTCTTCTTTGGAGGTGGTGGAGGTTTTGGTTGTGGAGGAGGTTTTGTTATAACAAGTGTATCGTCTTCATAAGGCTCGTTGAGTTCGTCGAGATTTGGTAATGGTGGAGGTTGGTAGCGTTTCCTTTTCGGAGGTTCATAAAGCACTGCCACCATTTTTTGTAAGTAAGGGGATTTTAGAGGAGGTTCAATTTTTGGTTTAGGTTTAGGAATACTTTTTATCTTCATTGGTTCGGGATGAAATCTCTCGCGAAGTAATTCAATCAGGTTCTCAAGTCCTAAATAGAATATGCCTGATAACATTAGTCTGGCGTTTAAATTGTACGAGGAGCGCTTTCCATCTACTGGATGACCATAAGTTATCAGAAATAGTTGTGCAAGCATCTGTTTTGAATCATGGCGACCTAAATAAACACAGTTCATAAGATCCACTGTGGTAGGTCGTGGGTATAGACCTAAATCACGCATAACAATTGCAGTCCTTAACGGACGTCCTTCCAATATATCTTGATAGATAGAAAATTCCAAAGTATCTAAAGCGTTTCTCTGTGGGACACTAAGCACTTGGTACCATTTGGGTCCAACGGATTCTCTAATAGTTCTGAATAATCTTTTGTCCCTTTCTTTTCTGATTTCTTTAAGTTCTTTCATAAAAATTTGCCTTTCACGAGTTTTCTTTGAATATACAATCTGCAGCCGACGATTGGCTCGCTCCTCGCAGCTTGTCTCCGGACCGTAATCATGTTGGCCCATTTTCACCTAATAAGAGAGACACAAGTCATGTATATTATTGTAAAATGTAGGCTACTACAATTTTGAAAAAAAATAATGATTTATGTTATTGATTACGAATACAAAAGTCACATACTTCATAATTTGACAACTACATAGAAAACATATTTATTATGTTCAAAAAGGCTGTATCCAATGTAATTTTTCATTTAATCACTTAGTTTGTGTCCATAATTTCGTTCTTATTACTATGATTTGATGTTTTACGAGAACTACTTATCTATAAAGCCGTATATCAAAATTAGATTCTCTGTAATATTTTAAATTCTATTTTTATCATTATTACTGGTTGCAAAAGTGTAGTTACGTATATTAACCCATTTTTCGGTGTAATTATCTTCAAACACGACAAAATTTACGATGTATATACTAATTTTTATCATAACAATCAACTACGTCTTTAAGATGAAAATGGCATGATTAATCTTTGTTTTTATTCAAATCTCCGTTTACTATTTTTATTTGTAGCTGTGCTGCCATCTATTGTCGAATAGAATACTTAAGGACTTAATAAAAAAATCTAATTTGATGTTACTTTTCTTATTAATTATACTACAATAATGCTTATGATAAATGGTAGAAATAACGGATTCTGTTACTATAAAATGTCATTTTATCTACCTGAAAAGGGTCGTGCGAACGACGATCAGCTGGCTGAAACTCGGCCGGTCGTAGACCCCTCATTCTGAGGTGAACGGCCTCAGACATAGATCACCTGAATAATTCCTCACCTCATACATATATATACTGGTCAATCTATCTCAATATTTAAACAGTTCATACATTGTTCCGGATACTATCAATCAAGTAGAACTGCGCCGTGGAACTCGAACACGTGAAATCGATTGGTAGAAAGACAGTACTTCGTAAACTGTGAATGAAATTTGTTCCTGTTTAACATGAATGTATTACGCAAAACAATAACAGTATCGAGTGTTGTTAGTATCGATTCAACACATTAATTTGTGAAATAAATGTTTTTATAAACAGTTCACGAGTACTAAATCGTTTGAAATAAACATAATAATAGAACACGGCTTTTGACTTTTAGCTTTTGTCACGTCGAGAAAACTAACGAGATAGTCAGCTAAGTACGATTTTTTTATACCATATACGAGGCAAACGAACAGGCGCGTCACCTGATGCTAAGCGATCACCACCGTCCATAGACACTAGTAACATCTAGGGAGTTGTAAGTGCATTGTCAGCCAGTGTTTTGGGGGAACGGGGGAAAAGGGAACGGGGAGAAAAGAGGGAAGGGAGAGAGAAGACGGGAGGGGAAATGGGCTTCCGGCGCTCTCACTGACAGAACGAAACGCAACAATGCAAGCACCGTTACTTCACATTGGTTTTCTGTGAGAGGGTGGTACTACCCCGGGCGAGCCATTCATGTTATAGTTATAGTTCGTGACTCCACCACCTCGAATTACGTACAGCCTCGTCTTTGTCTATCGTTGCACAGTGCGATAGAGAGAAAGCTCTATAAAATCAAAGCAATTCGATCTTAGAAGTCTCACTCATATGTCCAACGTGCCAAATCAAATGCCCGGTACTGTAACTTCATTATGCTAACGTTACTTTTATTCTGTTCTATTAAGACAATGACAATTAACCAACTTTACGTGGGTGTTGCAGTTCATTAATATTAACATTATACTTGTATCAGTTGTTATTAGGTCATTACGATTGTAGCAGCCCCGTCATAACCATATCTCAGTAAAATCCTTCGTACATCGTCTATTATAAAATCATCTTCCACACAACATTTGAATAACCTCATCCGAACGGTTTTTAAAATGCTATGGAACATGTTGAAATCCCGTTTATTTCAATTAAGTTTATTTTAAGAGACGACAAATTTTTGTACAGCACTGCAGATAACATTTTGTTATTTTGCCATGAAAAAAAAGTTTATATGAATTATTTTACTTTGAAAATTAATAGTTACTTACTTAATTCTGTACACTGATATATAGAAAATTAATTAAATACCTTTTTAAGATAAGAAATAAACCATCATAGTTTTTTCAATTTAAACGATATGAATAGCATTTAATGTCTTTTTTAAGCTTATACTTATTAAAAGATATAAATCCTAAATATAATATCATGATACGATACCACTCTTACAAAGTACAAGTGAGACATTTAAAGACAATTTATATTCATTCATGTGTGACTCATTGAATCAATTGTAATATAAAATGTAGTAATTTATATTATTTACACGACTGGATTAAAGATCCTTGATCACTATTATGTTTGCTGGTTGCGTTTTCAACTCTTTTTCAGAACTTGTAATTTACGAACTACTGTAATTATATAAAAATAAAATATATCCACAAGCTGTGCCCGGCGGTTTCGCTTGCGTTTAATTTTTCCTTGTTTCTCTCGTCAATTGCATCGTTGTAGCGTTAATCGCAATTTTTTAAATATAATTTTGCATAGTAATAGGGTGATGTTATGTAGCCTATATAACCATTTTCAATCAATCTATACTAATATTATAAAGCTGCAGGTTGTTTGTTTGGTTGTCTAATCTTAGGTAATCTTAGGAACCACTGATCCGAATTGAAAAATATTTCATCTAATCTATCGAGGAAGGATATATGTATGTATATATATTTATAGGTTTTATAGGTATTATAGTATTATATATGTGTATGTCATCACGCTAAGACCAGTTGGTGTGAAGCAGCAATGAAGAATATTTCAAACTCGTTTTTTTTTCCTTTTAAGAGTTTTTGCAGTGTGTAGCGTTAGCCCAAAGTAAATTTTTCACGTGGACGAAATCGCAGAAACAGTTACTTGGCTATAAATTAAAAATAGTTTTTTATTTCATCTGACTGATAGTCCCAGAGTTAATTGTGTTCAAACCAACAATATCTTAAAATTAATAATGTGATATTAATATGTGCGTTTATTTTTAGTAACATTTATCTACAGTCAACCATAGTCACTAATCAGGCAGTTGATAATCGTTTTAGTTTATTACATTCGTTATAACTTAAAATACAAAACGGATCCATTTGTACGCTAACAAATAACTTAACTTTCATTACATTACCATTGAACGTGAGATGTGTATCTCGTTAGGCACTAGGGCCACGGTGTCGTGTCTAAGCGCTCATGAGCGCTCACTTTCCACGCCAGGAAGTACCCGCAATAGCACTTTCACTCCATTCAAAATCAGAACCGTTCGTTCCGCCAACAGCGAACGCCCAGTCGAACAATAACTCGCTATTGTCTTGTACCGTTTACAATTTTGTTTTCATTGCTATATATCATTATGTTTAAAGCATACCGGGCGAGGCGAAATTTGTTTGCTCAGTTTACATAGTTCTTGTATATTTTTGTATATATATATATATATTCAGGATCTCGGAAACGGCGTCATCTATTTCCGTGAAACTTAGTATGGGGGTAGTTTCAGGGATGATAAATCGATTTATCTAGATTTTATTCAAAGAATTTTTTTTACAGAGATTTCAGACAATGAAGAAATATAACCAGAATATGATGGTAAACTTCGTCACCGCTGTTAAAAACAAAAATAGCTCAGATGGCAATTGTAACTCCAGTTCTAATCCGAGTGTGTATAATATTTTTTAATATTATGATAATTTTGTAAGACAAACCTAACAATTTATTTTAATTTAAAAATGTTTTTAAAAAATCGAGCTAGCTCGGTCGCCCAGGTACTTACTGCTTATATATTAATAATGTCGGTATTCTTTAATCTATACTAATATTATAAAAAGATAAAAATTATAGATAGAGAATAAAATTTGTGAGTTTGTGAAGTTGTAGGGGGTAATCGCAGGAACTACTGGTCCGATTTAAAAATTCGAGAATGGTTATAGGTTATATATCATCTCGCTAGGCCAATAGAAGCAGAGCACAAATGAAGAATGTTTAAAAATCGGTTTTTTTTTTCTCCTTGAGAGTTTCCGCTGCTCCACGCGACAAAGTCGCGGGCAGAGGTTAGTTTAATAATAAAGATAAAATAAAAAGTCTTTTATTTCTTGCATTATTTACAAGTTTTTGAACATAATAGAAACTTCAAACAAAAATGTACAAAATATTTTATGCAGGCCGGCATAACAGCGTCGATCGCCGAACGATGGCTCTCGGCAGTCGCCGTTGTGTTTAGAATGCACTGTGCTTATCATCAGGCATAGTGCAGTCACTTTGCCGTGCTGCACTAAAAAAAAGGTTACACCGAAATAAATACTATTTTGACAAAAGATAGAACTATTAATTCATTAGAACTTGCAAGAATCGCTGTGCATGTGAAGGCCTCCTCCAAAGAATTCTTTAATTTATGATTCAATAATAACATTAATTTCTATTAAAATTTTAGTAAAGATGTTCAAACCTATATACGATATACCCTCCCTTGGGAAGTGACCTTTCAAGTGAGACCATTACAGACTAGTTTTATTATTAATGTACTAATAATCGCCCATGACTTTTTCCGTATATGCAAATAATTCAATATTGTGTGTTAGTATTGATCTCTTAAAGAATACAAATATTTTTCATAGCAACATTTCTTAAAAGAATTTATCATTGGATAGATTCTTGATGACCTATGAATAAAAAGATTGTCAGTCTTACTTACGATTAAAGCGGAATAGCGCTGTATACGTTTTTGCTAATGTTATTATGAATTTTCTTTAACAAGATTTTAAAGCGCAAAAACGGTGAAAGGTATGTGTAATTGGTGACCTCACATATTCAATGTGAATAGTAAATCAACTAGATAATCTGAAAACTTAAAAATCGAATATTTAATTCAGTACCCACGGTATTTTCATGTCAATAACAAAACCCATCAACCGATTTTAATATAAAATATACACCCTTGATTTTAATTCCCGTAGTTCACGACTAAGATACAAACGTGATTGATTTATGTTAAGTATCATGTATTTTTAACGTATCTTCAGAGACTATAAAAGATTTCAGCTATTCTCCAGCCGGGGTCATTGACCGTCTTATCTCGTATGTGTGCGCACGTGTTTCATGTGTGCACGCGCTGCGCCCGCGCTTGTTCCGTGTACTCGCATCGTAACATTATTATGCAACGCTTATGAAGCAGTTAAGCCGCATTATCGGAAAGCGCATCAAAATGTTATGCATATATTCCTGTGCATTGTTTGTTTTCCAGCTACGTTCTTTGAGATAGTATATGAAAGCTTGTGCTTTTTTGGTTTTTCGAACTTTTTTCTTTTCATACGTGTTTACAAAGTAGTTCAGTTATTTGTTTTTTTTTTTTAATGTAGCTAGCTGCGCACCTCGGTTTCGCACGGGTTTATAGAAACTATGACCGTATCTTCCCTTTTTAAATACGATCATGTAATTAAATACAATGGCACCTGAAAAACTGAACATAAATCTGTAAATATTTTGAAGATCGCACTACTGTTTTTTGCATTACTCACTTTTTACATGAAGAATATTATTAAAATGAAAATTTCACATTTTCGTAAGATTTTAATAATATTCTCTTTCACACAAACCATATCCTGTTAATACTAATTACTAAATCTAGTTTTAATTCACCGAGAATGAATTCCAAATTTTGTTGTCCAATTTTATTTTTTTATATCTTCATATTTTACTTTTATAAAATTTTTAGATCTTGAAAAATAGTGTAAAATATTTCGAACAGTTAAAGTTGTATTTAGGTCATTTTGAAGTGCAACAGCTCAACTGATTTCTAATTATATAGTTTTGAGATTGTATATATATATTCGAGATGCCGAAATGAAAAAATCTTAAAAAAGCTCTTAAGTTGGTATGTTTCAATTTAGTATTAAAATGAAATAAAGGAGTGTCTTTAAGTTCATTACAACGAGGTCCAAATATAGACATTTCCTGGTTTGTTTAAATGTGAAAATATTTGCGTGTAATTTACTGGCATTACAAAGAACGATTCTATTACAATGTGTGACGGTCTATTTAATAGTTGGTACGTGTGAAGTGGGTTTATTAAATATTAAATGCTGCCGGTGATTCGTTTCTCATAAAAATGATTTCATAAATTCCTTGATTATTATTTTGTCATTATTATAGGACACATAAATTATTAATTTATATAGTTAATAATAATGTTACTGCTTAACCCCTATGTAAAAGCGTAATGATATAGTCTATGTAATAAATATCCATTAACGTTAGTACATATGCCAGTACGTCTTTTAAAAATTGGTTCAAGCTTCATTTATATGTTCTGATATTATAATTTTTTTTAATTAAAAGACCTTTTATATCAAAGGAGGCAAACGAACAGGTGGGTCACCTGATGATATTAAGTGATCACTACCGTCTATAGATACTAGCCACACCAGGGGAGTCGCAAGACCCCTAATGAACTGTGGTAGTTGCATCGCCATTCTTAGTATCCTGCGCACTACAAGCTGATGAAATTATGAGCAAGCACTGGCTTGCATTGGTGCGTTTCGTTCGGTCAGTGAGAGGGCCGGAGGCCCACCTCCCTCCTCTCCCGCAACCGGCTGGCAACGTACTAGCGACTTCCCTGGTGTTGCTAGTGTCTATGAACGGCGGTGACCATCAGGTAACCTGTTCGTTTCCCCCTATGATATATTTAAAAAAAGTTAGGACCCCTTAGGAGGGGACAACACCTGTAGGAAGAGCAGACGTAATGTCGATTAGGCAGGCCCTGCTCTCCGGCCAAAAGATGTAAGAAGGTACCATGAACTTTTAGTCCGTGCGGCTCGGGCATATCCATCCTCAGCTGCTCAGGGGAATGGATATTCGTTAGGGAATTACCTTTTTACCAATTATATAAAAAAATAGTTACAATCAGTTGCTATTCTTGAGAACTAAGTTGAAACACATCCTTCGAACCTTACTTTACTTTACTTTGTAGCTGAAATAATTCTCACATTAGTACTTACGTTGTTAACCTTGCGTAGTATTATTATTTACAATTACTTAATTCGACGATAAATAAGTATAAACTTCCAAATAACTGAATTGCAAGTTAAAAACTAAAGATATCAATCTTAGTATATCAGAGAAATTAACTTAACATTCCTTTTTTTTCGTAGGGAAATCCTCACCTCGGTTTTCTTCTCGCACCATTTAGCCGAGTGTGCAGGAACGGCCAACTTAACATACCTGAGCCGAGTAATAACTTATTTTAAATTACAGATATCAAAAATAGCAAAATACCTTACTTTGAAATATAATCGAGAAACCTAATATATTCCTGAATGAGGAGTGATCACCATCTCTAAAAGGAAATAAGTATAGATTTCTACATACCTTAAGCCCAAGTTAGAAAATAAGAATCAGAGGAGCAAAGATAAAATAACTGAGCCGATTGAAATAATTCACTTTAAATTACAAAAATAGAAACAAACTTTACCTTGAAATATAACAGAGACTCCAAATATATTCCCGAACGAGGAGTGATCATTACGACAAGTGTCAGACAGGTGGCACCTCTCAAATAAACTTACTAGATCGCATCACACCATGTAAATCGAGAAAGCAGAAGCACTATGAGATCGTCGTATCCTTTGACAAATAGTCCCTGATGTTAGAAGGGCGATGCCCAAATGTGGGGTGAACAACCTCTTAATGCTTTGAGGAGACATTTTATTTTTACCGTGCTACGTATCTACTAGTGTTATTAATACATTTTGAAGAGAAAATATGGGATTAATTATGTATAAAAAATTAATTTACTATCTGTAACTTTATATAACATTTGGTCACAATTGTTGATCAAATAAAACCAGGGCAACAGCTCTCTGTAGTGTATTAAAGAAAACCTATTTGTATGTATGAAAAAAAAAAGTATTACTGTTTGTTTATCTAGGATAATCTCTGAAACGGCTGAACTAGTTTTGACGACAATTTACTTACAGATTTAATACATTTCATAGGCTAGATGTAATTGCAATTTAAAAACGTTTTCCAACAGAACAAAGTCGCAGACAACAATAAATATACATACAATATGAGTATCTGAGCTTTACTTAAAATTATTATATATACCTCTTCCGGTAACAAATTAAATATATCGGTTATAAATGTCTGAATACAATGTAAAGTTTAAAAAGTGGTTGTTAGTCTCTAAATAATAAAACTGTGACATATACGAATTTATTCGATACAGAAGTATTAGTTTGAGCGTTCAAATTTATATTTACGTAACATTAGTATGAGTTATACTTATAAAATGCTCTAGATTTTAACTCATTGGATCTTGTTGATGATGTTGTATATATATCTAGAAATTTTGAAAGCCGTTATTGCAAGTTAAAATCTCTTTAAACTGCTTCAATTAGTAGTTCAGTTCAATCTAGACTGATACACTTGGCCATAAATAAGGCACGTGGCGTTTGCATACATTTCCAAATAAATATATGTGCAGGTGTATTAAAAGGTATCTTATGGCATAAAAATGTTGTAAATTATCATTCCTATCCGCAATTAATACTCAATCAGCACCTGTCCGCCTTAAACGTTTACATTGAATATTTTTAACTTAAATCGATTTACCAGGAAAATCGAACGAAACAGTTAAGAAAGAGCGACGATAGAGAGAGAGAAGTCAAACTAAGAAAGATACAATAATGTAATCAATAAATGAATGTAACCTAAACCGACAATATGTTAAGGTTGTTTTAAGACTCCGTTGGGGCCACTTTTGCATACCTAATGAGAAAAGCTGAATCTGCCAACTGCGATGTATGCAGAAAAAATGAGGATGTTAGTCACTTGATGGTGGAGTGTGGTAAGAACCGCATCGAAAGAGAGTCGTTGAGTAGTATAAAAAGTAATTGCCAGAACATAGGTATTTGTCAAAGCATCTTGGCGGAATCCTGTTCGGGTGACGCTAGGAAGCTGTATGATCTGGTAATGATATCTCATCAGCGACTCTCATGATAGAGCTAGGAAGATTGGGGAACAAATGGGGCTCATATGTTCGGTTGAATAAAAGCCCCTTTAAACAAAGTAAAAAAAATGTAAGCATTACATTTGACAGTGTTTTGTTTTCATCTATAAATATGGTATGCGTAGGTTAAATCTCTTCCGAGTATTTATATGGTTTAAAATATATGAATTCTAAACAATGAAAGGCGACAGAGTAGAGTGATGATAAAAACTGAGATAAATATATGACATGTCATGTTCTTTTTGTAAATCTTATTGGATTTGTTTGGTTTAAATTCATTTATTACTATCGACCATGATTATCTATGGACACAATCAAAATGTATCTTTGAGATTATGAGCGGCAATTTATTTGTGAAACAAGGAGTGATGGAGGGAAATTTTATTAAAAACTCCGATTCGCGTCCGATCACTGAAGTTAAGCAACGTCGGGCGCGGTCAGTACTCAGACAGGTCAATACTTACCTGCGAACGTTGTACGTGGTAGCACCACGCTTGTAGGTGATACAGCCACATTGAAGCTATTATTGGTTTCGGCATAAATTGGTAGACTCTCCCGGGGTAGTATCAACCTTTGTGGCGTTTCGTTCGGTCAGTGAGAGCGTCGGAGGGCCACCTTCCCTCCCCTTCCCTCTCTCCCTCCTCCTTTCCGCCACTTCCACCCAAACACAAGCTGGCAACGCACCTGCGACTCCCCTGGTGTTGCTAGTGTCTATGGACGGCGGTGATCATTTAACATCAAGGTGACCCGCCTGTTCCTAAGATATAAAAAAGTCGCGACGTCATCAGTCATGCTCCAAAAATACGCGAATGGATAGTAATTCATGAGATAGCGTGTTCACACACCGCGTCTATCGACATAGGTTTAAATGCTGCAATACAAAGTTTGCGGTGAAAGGACACATCACGATGAAAGCATGGTTTATGTTACGGTTTTTTAATACCCACGTGATGACCTACCATACTCACACTGAGAATCTATCGGTAAGCAACTGTACGTGCTTCGCGGTACCTGCACTTGAGAGTCAGTCTTCCTCTATGTTTAGCTTGTTAGGTTACATTATTATTTAATATCAGGAGAGATTGTTTAACGTTAAAAACTATTAAATAAAAAAGTGGGTGCATACTTATGACCACACGATAGAAGTGAAAAGTGATTTTCAACTTTAAGCATACATATACATTTAATCACTTTAAATAGATTTGATTATACAGAAAACATACATAGAATGTAATTATTGAAACGTTGCACTCCTTTCGGATAGTAAACGCGGATGATGACGATTGGAGCCGAGTTTGCACGATTCAGCATTAATGACCTGAGCGTGATGGTTTACTTTCGTTTACTATTTATTCCGCCAAAACCTGTTTTCGCTTTAGAGATACGTAGATTTGCCGCCGAATAAAAAGATACAGTCTTTGTCAATCTTTTTGGCCGCTCTAAATACAGCCTTAAATTGGGGCTTGTGTGTAAAATATATAATTATGCTATGTATATGTGTGTATATTTCCAATATAGTTTTGTATTTTATATCCGTGGGACTCAAAGCACAGTATCTATCCTTTTGGTGCTTCGCCTATGGTGACATATATATGGTTGTCACCTTAGATCATTCTACGTTGTTACATCGAATATTTGGTAATTGAGTTTAAAACTTACCTTTGCCACAATGTACATTGGCGGAATTGCCTACATAGGCAGAGGCCATACCGAACAAAAAAAAAGTGTCAAAAGTTAAAAATAAAACAAACTTAAAAATTTAATAGAGATCTAAAAATTGCATTTATTTATTTATAAGATCTCTCGAATGTTATACATGTAATATAATACGTATTTATACTAAAATTGTATTCAACGCAACTATCTTCAGTGCGGTCAGAAAGTTTGACGAGGATTGTACAACGAAGTAATAAAAAATAATTATCCGCCGACATATCAATGTTTTGACGCCAGGGGCGGATACATGAATTGTGAGTACGTCGTAAGTTGAAGTGCCGTCTGGTTCATGAACTGACAATACAAACCGCTGCTACCATACCGAACAAAAATATCCGTTATCGCTATCAGTTAATTATAACAGGCCGGAGACCGCGACTGGCCAAGTCAAGGGTGCGTTAACTCAAGTTCAAAGGTCACGGGTTCAAGCTAACACCTAAAATGTTTCGCCAACGATATATTTATATTCTTTATTAGCTACTAATTTGAACTTCATATTGCTTATCATCTATGGGAAAGTGTATTGTTTTTTTTTAATATAAAATAGGAAGCAAACGAACAGGTGGCCCGCCTGATGTTAAATGATCACCGCCATTCATATAAATTTGCAACAACGGGGAAGTCGCAACTGCATTGCCAGCCTGTGTTGGATGGGAGAGGCAGGGAAGAGGAGAGGGGAAAGGTGAAGAGAGGTGGGCCTCCGGTGCTCTCACTAATGCAAGCACTTTACGTCGGTTTTCTGTGAGTGGGTAGTACTACCCCGGACGAGGCGACCGATTTATGCTGAAACCAGTAGTAGCTTCAGCATGGCTCTACCACCTACAAGTATTTTGGGTCTAAAAGTAAACATTAATATTCATACATTTTACTTCGTGGAAGTTAAATAATAATATATCATCTGTTTCCTGTATGTAAACTGTAACAATATTTACCAATAGCACATATTCAATTTAAACAGTTATTAATAACACAAAATTAGTCGCAACTACCATACACCATGTTTAATAACCGCTATAGCTGCACGCTTAGATGTGTTGCGTTCCGACATAAGCTCTATTCCCGTCCACCTATATCCGTATATCCAGGAACCAAGTGGTCTGATAGGCATTTATAGGAGAAGAGGTACTTGCAGGCAGGTATGTCAAAGCAGTGGACTGTATCTCTTGGTGGTTGTCGTTATTATTGGTTGCATAATATGGCTATGCCTACCCTCAGACACGGTGTCGTCATCTCACCATAAAGCTGAAAATAAAAGTTATTAATACTAACAAGATATGATATTTTCAAATCCTTTATAACGATGTTAAAATCTTCATAATTTTCTTATAATGCGGTTAACTATTATAATGAACGGAAAGCGTTTCAGATAAAAAAAAAAAAAAAAAAAAAACAAAAGAAAAAACCAAACAGTAGTTTATTTTGCATTGTGCTAAGAATGGTGACATTTCGACAATGGTTTTCCGGTTTCCTACTATCGCGGTGTGTGCGTGATTCTACACGTGTGTTTGTTTGTGTGGTTTAGTGTGTGCGCACGAGTCGACACCGTGTTGATGCACGCGCGTGTGTGCAGGATCGCATTACAGCTGAAACGCCGGGCGGCTGCCGAAAAGTGCGGTCGTCGACCCGGTCAGGAGATCGGCCGTATAGTGCGACCAAAGGTTCCTAATACTTGTGTCTGATTCATTGTTGACATACGTCCCTGCGCTACATTTTAATTATCAAGTGAAAAACTAAGGTTTTAATTATTTCCTTATTTACTGTAATGAGTGTATCATTTGTTTAAAAGTAATAAGTGTTGCCTAACATTGCATACATTTTGAATATATAATACGAATGTAGCACTTCATTTTCAGAAAATACGATACTATTATCCTAAGGAAACTATCGTTTATTTTTTCACTATAAGCCAACACGGGGCGAGCAAAACATTTATCGGGGTATGAAAAGCATGGAATATATCGAGTGTAGATCTTACACCTATTTTTCAAGTACGTAGGGCACTACATTACCTATCCGTAACTAAATTAAAATATTTAAAAAATCATTTGGATTAGAAACATCGAATTTCATAATTAATAAATTTAGTATATTACAATAAAGAACCACTATAACAAACAGAGAACAAATAGGAATTAAGTGATAAACAGATATTTGAATAATTGAAATTACGTATTTTTTTATAATTTTTAAATAATGGAATAAGATGAAGAAATAATGTTTTACAAAAAATTATAGTATATCTCATACATATATATGAATTTTGCCTTTATTTTATTAATATAATAGCGAAAGAAAGGAATACTTTATAATACTATTATAAATAAGCAATTGTCACCAGTTCTAGATATATTTTTTTATACAGTAATTATTTTGAAGTGCTAATTTTTATTAGTGTTTTATTGGCACAATCATTCCTATAAGATTAGTAGTTCAATTTAATTATTAAAAAACTATATATAATAGTGAAGGGCCACACTAACGTATGTCAACCGAATTTTAAACATATATGTATTGTGACTATGTAAGCATATATAATTAAATAATCCTTAACCTTTTCAAAGCTTTAAAAGTATGTTAATATATAATTACATATATTTCTTTTGTCAATAGTATATTAAATGTATTAAAAAGCTAGTAAGGTTTGAAGAGGTGAATTTTCAAACTATTTTTGCTCTCCTGTAAAATTAAGAAATTGTAGATATGTCTATATCACTCTTACACCGCGATATACGCTCATATATATATGATGTAAATTAATATGAAAATATATTTATTATATAATATTGACTATTAAAATTCGTCGGATGGAATCAGACAACGAAAAAAAAAAAAATTTCAATGAAACGTTATGGCATTATGTTTTATTTTCCAATCAATGCATTTTAAGACCCCTCAGGTTAGCTGGTGCTGGTAGACATAATCTTAATTAAATTAGTATTAATATTAGTAGTATTATATTAGTATTAATATTAATAAAAAGTATTAATATTAAAGAGTGTTTTTCCCAAAGCGTGCTCTTCCCAATTTCAGTGCAAACAAGGGAAGTGATTCTGTACTAGCTGCTTTAAATTTTTATTTACTCGTTTTGGTGCTAACGCTCGTTTGTCAAACATTTTGCATCTTGTGTCGTACCTGGAGAGATGTAGAAGTACGGTTTCTAGGGGCACTGTTTAACATTAAAATTATCGACCCTCTCTGTTTTTGCTCTTTTGTGATCTGTCCATTACGTCTTGTAAACTTTACAGTATGCCGGTATCGTTTGACTTGAGCCCCTTCATTGTAAATTTAATCATTTTCAATTTCATTTACAGCTTTAGGATACCTGAGCAACGCTGAGATTCCGCATTATCACTCAAATTTATTAAGAATAACAATTCTTAGGCAAAAAAATAGAAACATTATTAACTTTGTTAAAAAGCACAAAAACCTGAAGAATTGTATATATTACGTACCTAAGAAATTAACATATAGCATAAGAAATGAAAGTCGCAAGTAAAACTCTATTCAAATTCTTTTTTTATGTAATAAGAATTTTTTTTCTGTTATTTTAACATTTTTAGGGTTACTCTACATATTTTCACTTTTGAAATCAAGTTTTCTTTACTTTGCTTATGTAAAGATAGCATGAAAATTCCTACTTACTATTAATTACTTATAATAATTACTATTACTAATAATTACTATGATTTTTTTTCTACAAATTTTAATTCTGACTTAAGTGAAGTTAAATAATTTTAAATAGAATAATGTGGAAATGATTCGATTAGTTTTATTTTTAAAACAATCAAGTACCAAGAATATAGAAACGTAGTTACGCCGCGGTGATATATTTGGTGACATTGAACCGGGTCCATTGCCAACGACCTCGCTCCTCGGGGAAGCTCGTCGGTTTGCGTAATCGGGCCCGCGTAGTCAAGACCTCAACGCACACAAACACGCACGCTGATAACAATAAACAAATATTTTTATATTGTCTTGTTTATTTTGGTTTCTCTATAGTATTTGAATATCCGAAGCGATAAATGATAGCGGTAATCAAAAATTATATAGTTATTTGTCAAGTGATAAAATTGCAAAAATTATATTTAGAGATTCAAAAGGAAAAATTCGATTATCTATCAATAACAACCAAGCGTTAGTTAATCAACGGTAGTCCTGTCTATTCTTAGAGAATTATGTGCATTTTAATTTAAATTATAGCTTTTGAAACGAGTATTTAGCTATTTGTGCTATCGATCGTGGTTAGTATGTTCGGACACCAGGTGTATCGATGTAGGTTTGAATTTTTGCCAACAACCCGGAGCTTGTGGTGATAAGATTATAGGACCTTTTCTAAGAAAGTTATTTCAGACAGCAAAACCAGTTTTTAAGGTAATAGTGTTAGGTTTTACAATAAAGTTCCAAAACATGCTACTGATTTGCCGAACTGTAAATTTAAGCGCCACGTCAAGCGGGTTTTAATGTCAAAAGAATATTATAGAGTGGATCAGTATGTAAACGATAGTGATGTCTGGAATTGACTCCTGTCTGTGCATCTATTAAAAGCTATTGTATGATGTATTGGAAATATATGTTAAAAAAATGTACCCGATCGAATTTCTTGTAGGTTCTTCTCGATGGCTGGGTTGTTTTCCGGACCGGTGGTAGTTTTCGACATTCATAAGTGCATTATTAGGGCCTAAACTGAATAAAGCATTTGTGATTTTGGCAGTCTGGTTAACTACCACTTTTAGGTTAAAAACCATGTAGCTAAAAGTGTATTCCGGCAATTGGATGTTAGAGCCAGTCCCTCCTTTAGGTTTAACCTATCCATCTAATAATAAATCCTTATGAGCTTCCTGCTGAGGTTTTTACCGAGGACTATAGTATGGAGTTCTTCAAAGAGAAAATAAATGGGTTAGTTCAGGGTTGGCAACACGCATGTAACACCACTGATGTTGCTAGCGTACATAGGCTGCGGTGACTGCTTAACATCAGGCGGTTCGCATGCTTATTTGTTACCATCGTCGTATAAAAAAATCAGATAGGATTGTGGCAAGTTGCTAAAATCTGTAAAGTATTACAAATATTGTGTCACTCTTGATTATGTAATTAAGGGTATCCGTTTCATATTTGGCCGTCACTGCTCTTCTAAGGTATATAATAAGTCTAATATTTATAACCAATTTTCAATGTGTTTATCCTAGGTCAGTTTCTGATTGCTAAAGGTAAAGTTCAAAGTATTGGAAAACATCGTAGGTCAATTGCCTGTTACGCCCACGTCCTTTAGACGAGAATACAATGCCTGGAGCATGGTTACTTAAAAAGAAAAATATCTAGTACGGTGGGGTTAACTTAGTTAAACCCTGTGCGTGTTCGTTCACCCATAAACTAATGATTTTTTTATGTGAATTTTCATTTTGTTTATCTTATAATAAACAAAACAAACTATCGTCCTTCATCGTCAAAAAGTCTGTGAGATTTAATCCGGTCAGTACGTTTAGTGAAATATAGAAGAATATTGACGTATTTTTGTTCCCTCAATTCTAATTTAAAATGATGATTTTTATAAAGCAAAACTTGCGATTAATAAAGGTTCATATTGTTGTTTTAGTTACTAACATTTCGCACTCTCTCGATAGTAATCGATTTTTGGTGTTGAAAAATCTGTATCTATTAACCAACTATTCATTATATATAAAGGGCATAACACGTTCCAAGAGTTTCTATTCAAACATCGTAAGACTCCAGGGTAATCCTTCAGTTCTATCATAATTCGACCTCCTTGACGCATGACGCCATCATAATTCGACCTCCTTGACGCATGACGCCTTACATACCGTCATAACCGCAGTGCGTTATCGTCCCTCAAAAACTTAAAAACACTGTTATTTTTTGGTAAATTTCTTGTTAATTAATATTGCATTAACATCAAATCCCTTAATTTTAAAAGTGAATATTTTAACCTGGTATCACTAAACGGCACACAAATACAGCTGACGTGAGTATACAACAATGCTTTTACGCACACATACTTTTACACCTTCGTATAAATGACACCTGTCTAAAGGCGATGCGATATCTATAACATAATATATGTAATCAAAGATGGAAACACAATAAATGTTCATATAATAGAAATAATCTTAATATAATAATAATTCTTATAAACAACCACCAATGAATTAAATTAACGTCAAGCACCATACATTTTTCTATCAACGTATTGATTATTTTTTGATAAGTTATTTCTTATTTTAAAAGTATATTAAATTTATTTTTTATTAATCATAGACCAAACTGTATACAGCATCAACACTACATATTTAGTAATATTTTCTACTTTTTAGTTCGGTTATGAATAAAAGTGTTTGTTTTTTTTTATTATTATTTTCTTCCTCTTTATTTTATTTTTGGCAACCGACTTTCTAGTAGATTATTACTGTGATATTACAAGTTTCTTGCGATCATTGTACTAAAATATGATGGCGGTAATGTTAAGACTTTCCAGGGAGTCTTTGTGGCCAGTCAAAATCCATGCTCCGTGGTATTATTTCCCACCCATTTCACTTCTACACAATAAACAAACTATATTACGTAAATCACAACCAATATTACAAATTATAAAGACAAATAAAACAACATTATGAACAAAATATAAAACCCACTACATGATATTTCAAAATCTCGTCAAAATCTCTTCTATTATTTTTATATATAGGTATGAATTTTCGCACTATGATATAGACTATTTGTTAAAAAAGAATTACCAATAAATATTTCTTTGAATCGAGTACCTAGTATTGAAAAAAATACTACAATTTTCATACTAGAAATATTTTAACAAAATATAGTATAGATTACGTGCAATTTTTTTAAGCACGCCACGTGCCGTAAAATGGAGTAAAACACATATACATACATACATATATACAAAAAGTTATATTAATATTGTACAGCAGAGTATTCATTATGTAAGTATGTAAGATTCCGGTCAAGTGATTCAGCCGAGAGTGGTGTGATTTTAAGTATTAATTTAGTTTGTCGTCACTCTTATATATTAAAGTCCTTCAGTTTTTTGAGTGTGTCAAAGGACTCGTCACCACGTTTTTTAAAACGTGTAAAATAATTATTTAATCTGTATTTTTTATATATTCTTTTAGTCGTCTCCATTAAGTCGGTCGCTCAAAGCACTACCTTTGAAAATGCTTAAAAGCTCAAAATACAAAATCATAAAAATTAAGTAGCTTAATACTAAATCCTAATTGTTTTATAAAAAAAGCAGTAAAGCAAATTGTATTTTGCTAAAATTTACAGATGCTACTTTCTGTGTATGTAAAAATAAATTCAACAAACAATTAACTCGACTTTTTCGTGGCTTATAACAAGGTTTTCCTTGGCATGATTAGTTAGGTATAACGCAATAATGTCTCACAAAATAAAGCAATTCAAAATATCCACGTTGCAAAAAATGTTAAAGAAACTTTATTAAAAAAATAAGTTTACAAAACGCTTAACGGACGACTTCTTCATAAAAGTCAATACTTCTAGAATGCTTAAAGCTATATAACTTTTTTTTTTCTCGTGAGTTTTATTGAACAATATTTTTATTTCTTTATTGTATTTCTGTTGTGATCCTGTTTATAAATAACAAATTAGAGTTACATAAATTAGCACATTTAAAATTCATTGCAGTTTCCTAATTCTGCCCTAATATTGTAGGAAAGGCAAATTATGTGTTTCTGTAAAAAAAACACAATGGTGTATAAAATACAAGGTATATATCCAAATGTAGAGTCGATAGTTTATCTGAAAAATATTCGTTGAGCACTCATCCTATGCTTAAATATACTCCAGGCCTACAAGTTTAAATAACCGATATCTTCTGATTCATTTCAAGGCTATGTTATTAAGATAATATAGCTACAATCTGTCTTTTATATATTTTTCCCTTTATCCTTTTTCATCTTTTGGAGGGTTTTATAGTTTTACGTCTTAGGAAATTTTGTTATGCCTCTTAAGTATACCCACCAATACTTAATCACTAGATGGCGTTGCAGAACATCAATTTGTCCTTCAACAGGTCCTCGTGAACATTCGTGTAAATATTTAAGGATTTTTTTTTTCGAAATTACTACGCTATTGACCTAACAAGGTCTTAACAGCTTCACCGGACTATATAATTGAGGAATATTTACAGAATATACATTCTAGTACACAGGTACTAGGTACAGGTCTGTACCAAGTTTGTATTACTAGAATTAATAATAAATAATATATTGTAAAAAGTTAAAATATATATAACAAATATAATATATATACAAAAATTGAAACAGGATTGGATCTCAACTCAATCTGTAGGAACACAACGACAGATATCGGGTACGAATTTATAACATGACGATACCAAAAAAAATGTGATTATGTCTTTACATTTTCCTTTACTGAAAAAGCACACACGATGTATTCTTTAAAATTACCGTATTATAATATCTGTAAGAATGTTCCTCTTCTAAAGATTTATTATCTATATTAGATTTTGAGAGATGGCATAGTTCTAATACAATAATTACTTTATACTACCATTTCCCACACACATTTACGTAATCCTGCCCACTAATAAGATATTTAGTAAGAGCAAAGCGATAGCGGAAATTCGCTAAATATGGACATAAAAATGACATATTCAGGTCATGTACCGACAATAGTGTGATTTAAATGTGCACTTGTCTGTATAAATGTACTTTTAAGGTTCGGTATTACTACGGTTTAGTTAGGAGTTTGTAATTTGTATGGGTTATTCTGTAAGTGATATTTAGCCATTTCCGTTATCGCCTCGCTTTTGCAAAATACCTAATTAACAAGTTGGAAACGATTTTTTTTTAATTTGATTTTTGAACTTTTTGAAATTCAATAAACATTATTCACACTAATGTATTACTTATTTTAGACTAATTATGTATGCCAATATACAGCTTGTATCAAAATCAAGGTTGTTGAACCTTTAGCTTGATAAACGATGCGCACTGGAAATAAATATTGTGTTACGTATATACTACTTGATACAATCGAAATACGTTGCACAATAAAGTCGTGATTTGCGATTTCTACAACTGCAGATTCTAACTATATGTAAAGGTCACATAAGGTCATTATAAGTCACGTATTGATTGTTATATTACAATCATTTTCAGTCAGGTCTTATGAACTGCAATGAAATATACAAATTAACGCAATTCAAAAGTTATCCATTAAAAGTATGTTCGTACTTATAAATAAGTTTGTCCCGATAAATAAACGAAGCTGCTAAACCAACTTTAATAAGACTTTTAATGGTAGATAGTAGACTTTTCGGAGTATTATTTAAGCTAATAATCATTGCCTTTTTTATAGGAATTATGAAGTAATGACAAAAATTAACTTAAAAATTAGATAATTTAATATAATACATGAGAAGCGGTTCACAATTAATATATATATATATAGAAGAACTGTTCATAAAAGAATAAAATGATTTTGAGAAGAACGAAGGCGCGGGTTTTGGCTAATCTATACTCTATACTAATATTATAAAGAGGTAAAGTTTGTAAGTTTGTGATGTTATTATATTGTAAGGGGATAACATCAGGAACTACTGGTCCGATTTGAATAATTCTTTCAGTGTTATATCGCTCATTCATCGAGAATGGTTATAGGCTATATATCATCACGCTAAGATCAATAGAAGCGAAGCACAGATGAAATATGTTTCAAAATCAGGATGTTTTTTCCCTATAGAGAACGCGAACGAAGTCGCGGGCAGAGGCTAGTTTCATATATAAATCTTTAGTCATTTTGCCGAAGAACGAAGGTAAAATTGTTATATTGAACTTTTAATAAATCAGTTGTTGTTAGTAAATATGATATTTAATTAAGGAATAAGGATCGAGAAAGCTCGCCTATTCGAATAATATCTTAATAAATATGTAACATTACGTGTCTACTAAATTATTTATTAAGAATTTTGTCGCAAAATACCTCTAAATAATATCTAAGTTAGACTATTTTCTCGTAAAGCGCTAGAAAACAGTAAATCTGTTATTAAACTTAGATGAAAAATCTCAAGTAAAAGTTACTCGGACATATATAAGGAATTTATATAGCGGTATATCTCAACTCTCAAGGTCTGAGGGCGCGGCGTTATAGTGGCCCCGCGAGCGTTCGCCTAGGCCCGATCACTTTCACTCTCTATGGAGACCACTGCGAACTACTATCACGGCGACTACATACACTTGCCGTGCAACAACATCGCAACACATTAAACTCGACGTCCACGTTAAATATTCTCTTAAGTGCCATATTATTTTACCATGAGAAATCTGAGAGATTACAATGTTGATGCATCCAACATGTAGAGTTCGTTTAGACTTTATAAAAAGGCTCGGTCAATGAACCCTTAAATTTTATATAACATCCAAACAGATGTGCAGTGATATAGCATCCGCATACTTTCATGTAGATTACACGTTGAGAATGCTAACCGATGCACTGAAAGATGGCGGAAGGAATCGGATTGCCAAACCTGTTACAGTTACAAAGACAGACCTGGTACGTGTATGGTTGCGTGAAGACAACGTCGTCGGCTCGTGTATTGTGGGTCTGATTCCCGGCGGAAGGGTCCCGGAGGAGCGATTCAGGCGGGGTGGCGCGGCAGTGTGCCGGTCAGTCACCGCTCTGCCGGCGTACCGCGCGCTCGTTGTTGTACTGACTTGCTCTACACGCCGCACCGCGACACTATTGTTCCGTGTAGCCGGCACCTCCTATGCTTATCTGCAGCTCTGGTTACTACTATAAACTTGTGACGTGATCTTCCTCATTTTCAGACCAGTTGTTCACACTCTATTACTGTTGATTGTGACCGTTTATGTGTAAGATAGTGGAGAGTGACTCGCAATCGAGGATTGTTGTTGTTGAGGATTTTGCCGGGGATGCCGCAGAAGCGGCACCTGCATTAATCAATTCAGGTCCATAATTCACACAATACATTAAAAATAAGTACTTGGTAAACGTATAAAATTAAATATAAGTTTAAAGTAAAAATAGCATTCAACAGTTACGTCCAGTTTTTCAATTACAGAAGCCTTAAGTTTGCCGAATGACGTAGAAATCTTTGGAGTTTCTACCTACTTCTAGAAAAAGTCATTGAATTCACGTTTCTTTTCACTTCCTTTCAACACTATTGCATACAATATGAATTCCAATACGAAATACGTGTTCAGCAATGTTGTATCTTTGATCGTCATAAAGTAAAATTATATGAGCGAAATAAGATTTATAATTCATTAGCTTATTATTGAATATCAAACCTGAGTTATAAATAGAATTGTTTTAACGATCTACTCTTTTCAACGTTCTACTCAAATCTAAAATAATAATTTTGTTATATAGAACATGCTGTCTTAGGAAAAACTACTCTAAATCCTACAATAATTATAAAAAAAAAACCTATTACTCTTATTATGGAACTCTGGAACAAAAATAATGGTATCGGAATTTCAACTTTCTCGCAGTCGATGAATGCTGGAAAATTTAAGTCAAAGATTGCATATGAGATATACATGGCTCTGTGAGGTTAATGGGACAACTTAGTTATATGAATCAGTTTTAGGAAGTAACCAATTTTTAATCATATAATTAGTTATTACATCACAATAAGGGTATTATTTTTATTGCAGATGTTAAATATTCCCTGTTTCAATTAATTTGGATTAATTGTATTTAATCATTTGTGATTTTAATAAAATTTTCAAGTTAATAATAATAATTGTCTAACAAATATTATTGTTTGCCTTCTACATCTTCGTTTATATATTTATACAGCGTGTAGGCACCGATTCGTTTCGTAACAATAAGGTAAAAAATTTGATTTAAAATTAGATGACCTTTTTGTTTGAACGGTCGCAACGATCGACGGCTTTTGCATAAGGTGGTTGAAGATTTCCTTTACACGATGCCCATATCGTAAAAAAAAATATATTTTTCTAGTTTCTGCCCGCGACTTCGTTCGCGTGGAATAGTTACTTTAGGCCAACGCTAACACGCAGCGGAAGCTCTCAGAAGAAAAAAAAAAGATTTGAAACATCTTCATTGTTGCTTCGCTTCTACTACTAGCGTGGTGATATGTTAGCCTTATCCGATAAATGATCAATCTAACACATGAAGGAGTTTTTAAAATCGGACCAACAGTTCCTGAGATTAGCGCGTTCAACCTACTAAACAAACAAACCCACCAGCTTTATAATATTAGTATAGATTGCTTAACTCCAGTCGTCATTCAAATTACAATAACTTTTGATAGAGTGGACCGATTTTAATGAAACAAAAAAATAGTTACCCCTGAAGATATGCTTTATGATTTTCTTGCTGAGGTTATATCGTGAACTCAGTACTTTAGCAGTGATGCGTGGTCATACAAACAGACAGACAGACAGACATTTTTCAAAATTACTGAAATGTATTCTATTACTTGTTTCTTGATACCTGCAACAATTTTTTTCAGGATAATCAAAAATGTAGAGACACATTAGATTTACATTATTATTATATGTATAGATATTTTTAAATATGGCAGATTCTACAGCATATTAGATAAATTAACAATTCAATCTCAAGTAAGAACGTGTTGCGGATTATTAAGTTCAATGAACTTTAGACAGTGGATAGTAGTCGTATGCGGTAATGTAGAGAAACGTTTCACGAAGGATGAAACTTTCAAATACATCAAATCTCTCGGAACTTTAGTACTTAAGGTCATATAATCAAAATAAAAATTTAAATAGGCGAGAGTTTTCATTAACAGTTGTAGATTCGCCATTTTGAAACAAGTACCTGGGCGACTGAGCCTAGCTCGGTTCTTAAAATAATATTTTTAAATTAAAATAAACTGTTAGGTTAGCCTTACAAAATCAAAATTTTGTTTACAAAAAAAAAATCTCTTTTGCTGTCACACGGATTCGAACTAGAGTTACACGGATTTTCAAAGCAATCGATCACCATCTGAGCTATTTTTGTTTTGACAGCGGATGCGAAATTTACCTTTATATTCTAGCCATATTGTTTCATTGTCTGAAAACTCATATAAAATGTTTCTGTGAATAAAATCTAGCTAGATGGATTTATCATCCCCGAAACTACCCACATAATAAGTTTCACGGAAATAGATGACGTCATTTCAGATATCCTGAATATATACATAAATATAAAAATCTACAAGAATTGCTCGTTTAAAGGTATAAGATATAGGTGAAGGTAAATGTCTGTGTAAACCTTTTCCTATTTTTAACTTTGTAAGTTCGAACGATGAAGTGGAGAAGACAACACACTTAACCTGGCGAGGACTATCAAATGTAACTGCCGGAACACACGTAAAAGTGTTCTAAAATTATCTAGGAAAACGTAGAAAAAGTCCTTCTACGATTACAAAATATACAGTTAAATAATAGTTTTAAATAATAAAAGGCTGTTTGATATACATTACATAGTCTTCTATTAAAACAGTTTGGTTATAAAAGGGGTAAAACCACCCGGGTAGAGCTTCGGACCCAATGATATTACATCTAAAAAGGTGTTTAGTTATAATACCATTGCTGGGACTTGTGTTACATTTAGATATAAAATAACCGCTTATTTCCACTAACAACGTTATCAAATAAAAGTTAAATTTTGTTCACAATGTATATAAGTCGTTACATTTCAAAATAAGCCGAGTACAATTTTAGCTGTGAATTTTAAGGTTTTCTTTTAAAGATCTTCTAATTTTATACATGTAAAATTAAAAATCTTATTAACAGCTAAATTTGGACATCGTTTATGACGTATAAAATCTGAAGAAATTAAGAATAATAGACTTTATATGACCGATTAAAATTTGACTTGATTTATTTTGAATGTGACGATTCATATGATAAAAAATAAACATATGTATTTGAAGTTCTTATTACTATCCATAAAATTATTTAAATGGATTCCTTAATGATTATAACTTATTTTACAGATACGAACTCTTTTTACGTTCCCTTCAAGTTCATAGAGATGAAGGAAAAAGGCTGAACGATACCAAAAACCGCAATCAAATAAAAATGTAAGTATATTTTATCAATTAATTTTGCTAATATTTTACGTGATTTTAATTGATTTCAACAGATTTGAAATGACGATCGAAAATGATAATACTCTCTAATGCGGTTACCGGAACAAATATGAGTGCTTGGTATTACATTTTTGTAGTGTAAAATAACCGTCTATTATTATCGGTGGTACTGTCCGTCTTAATGGTCTTCTCCGAAGCTCAGGTTTATAGTAAAGACATCGTGTCTGAATACGCCGCTATCTATGAAAGTTCTATTACAATAATGTCTTCAGAGTTCATTGACCTACAATCAATAAAATGGATTTAACACAAATGTTATATTAATACAATCGTAATGGTAATATTATTAGAATAAACTTTATGCATTTACGGTAAAAGATGTTTAATTATTCAGTAAAAAAACTGTTTTCTTATTTTACATTTGAAGATATGAGAAATAAATAAGAAATTTTAATAGTACAATGAAATACACACTATTAGCTTATTTATTTTTATATAACTCCTTTCGTTCTTTTCTGTCGTTAGCTTAGATCATTCCATGAACATTCAAATGAAATTATTTATTATTATTATTATTGTGTTAGAATACTCTATATAAATCAATACAATTGAAGTGTGTCTTGTTTTTCCGAGCTAATCTCCGAAAAAGATGTATCGATTCAAATCTTTTATTGAAAGATAGAGAAACTTTGAGTGTATTTACCTAGCTTACAATATATATTACGTTTTCCTATAACGACTAAACAATAATATTAAAAATAAACAGAGATAACTTAAAATTGGTAAAGTGTTACAAAAGTTGATTGTTAATCACAAAATTACAATTTAAAAAAATTAAAGACTCATAAATATTGTTTCGATAAAACTAGCTTTAGCTAAAAGTAGCTGTAGGGAAAAACAAATCCCTACACGTTGACTTCGAAAAAGAACATCTTCAGAAAGAAATATTTATGTAAAATTCCGCATAGAGTGGTCATAGTTCTATGCCGATAATTTTAGCAATGTTGATATTATTAAATGCCGAAGTAATTGTAGTTTTATTATCTATTATATATATTATGTATATAAAAATTCTTATATACACTTTTTAAGAAATATGGTATCAATTCATTTTAGACTAAACATTTCAATAGGATGACTTAACAAATATTTTATATATTAAATAGTACAGAAGATGTGTCTTTTTATCACGTGAGAATTTTGTAGTTGAGAAAATAATTCGTCCATTTTTCATTACAAACAATACTTCTTCAATGAAGAGAAACACGTATACGCATGAACATAATAATATCGCCATATAAAAGAAATTATCGTTATTATTACATTGGCTTGGTAAATCCATCAAGTTCTCTTATAAGAATACGAATAACCGATGATCACAGTGTGCTACGAATCTATGAGAATATGTCAATGCATTAACACAATCCGCTTCACTATGGGACGTGATCACTTTACGAAAGAACTACCTCACACCGGCCCGCATTGCCTCAATCATTTTAGTTATACAAGATTCTAGTATATTTATTTCTCTGGACCCTTGTTTAAACCAGTCCCTGAATATTCTAGGAGAGTGGAGCCATTATTTAAAATGATAATTACAATTTTATTTACTACAGGAAACTCCCACAAAGAATATCTTTTTGTTTTTATGAGAAACATGCTACCCAGCATGGCAACTGTAGAAGGACAGGAGGTGGTGCCATTGCTTTAGGACTCCATCGAGCTTACCATTATAGGGGTAAGGGAGTAGGAGAAGGGTTGTGTAGTATATTATATAGCAATATATACCTATATAAATTTCTTCTGTACGTGTATATGTCACTGAACTCCTCCTAAATCGTGTTCCAGTAGATCCAAGAATGGGTTAGATTCACAATTGGAACCGTTGGATGGCGCTGCGGTTGATTTTTTTGTTATTATCAAGGCAGGACAACGTTTGCCCGACCCGCTAGTAGCAATAGTTATAGCATAATGAAAACCAATGGTATTATAACTAATCATAATGATAGATACGTCATAAGCGCTTCAAAAACGCCTTATTAAAACTTGGCTAGCTAGCTTCTTTTTGACGGCTGCCCCGTCAACCCGCCCGTATCTAAGCAAAATATAATTATTTCTTTTTCACCAGCTGTATTTAGAATATGCCATCTTACTTCCACATTTTATCTAAGAAAGTTTACGTATGTGTGCATTTTCGTGCCATTTGTTTTGTCAAAATATCAAGTATGAAACGTATCCTAAACCTTTTTAGTTATAAAATAATTGATGAAAACTAAATTATTAATTTTAGATAAAATAGAAACAAATGAGTTACGGTGACATTACATACATTACTTTGGGCCCTTTTTTTTCGTACTGACTACGTTATTGACCTAGCAAGGTCTTAACAGCTTCACCGAACTGCTAAGGCGAGCGCTTAAGGCACTCAGCCGATTTTATTTGGGCAACTAGCTCAAGGATGCACGGCACACCTCGGCTTGGCTGTTGCCTGTTACATGCAAACTCGCGACCTAACTTAGCTAACCTAGCTAACTATTCATATATGTTTGAGTTGTTGAGACGCATATCTGTACCAAGCATACACGCTTCAACAACCCCTCCATATATTTTTTTTATCGGAAAATTAGAGTTTTTTCAGTTCGATAAGGGAAAAAATAAAACCCTTCCATGTGTAAGCGTGTAAGCGTGCACGTGTGTGGGGGTGATCGTGTAGTGTTGTAGCAGTAGTGTAAATTTTTGTGTCACTGTATCGCGCGAGCAGCGCACTCAAAGGCTCCACACCGAGGGAACGGACCTAGGCTAGAGTCGCTGCCGAGGGGGGCCTAATCTGGTGTGCGGGAGCGAAATTTACATTACTTTGGGCCCTCATTGGAATATCAGTGCTGCAATAAAACCCAGATATTCTGCAGCACGTAGCTGAATGGAAATGTCAGTGGATAAACTATGTATATATATTTCTTTTATTTATCTTGTTATTTCTAATTTTTTTCCAATAATAAAGATTTTATTTTCTTTCTTTCTCATTGGTCGAATATAATCTATAGTAAATAAAGAGGTAAAGTTTGTGACGTTGTGACGTTATAGGGGGTAATTCCAGGAAATACTGGTTATATTTAGAAAAATATTTCAATGTTATATAGCTCATTTATCGAGGATGTTTATATATCATCACGCTAAGACCAATAGGAACGGAGCACTAATGAAGAATGTTTCAAAATCGGGGAATTTTTCCTCTGGAGAGTTTCCGCTGCGTTTTAGCGTTAGATAAAAGTATCTATTTCACGCGAACAAAGTCGCAGGCAGAGGCTAGTCATGTATAAATTTTGTAATCGAAAACGAGCTACATTGAAATGTATTTAATTGGTTAAGTTTTTATAACTCAAAATGTAGATTTAAGCGATGATTTCAAAATGGTATTTTGGCTATGACTGGTTGTTATATTTCGTAGCTATGTCGTTTAACGACAGACATGATAAATCGTATTTATACAGTACAATGCGTTTCTTAGATCGTTATAAATATAGCAACATTTATGCGAAATAAAATTAGCATTTCGCATTTAACATGTTAAGGTCAAAATAGCAATAATTTTCAAATTTAGTACAGAGCTGCTTTGTCGTATTGGTCTTTGAAGCGCCTTGATCGACGTAATTATGGATTCGGACCTTAGGTAAAGGGAAACATCGAAATGAAATCATGGTGAAGGGCGTTTTCTAAAGCCGCCCTCTAGCTTCTAGCTCGAGTTGAAAATCTGTTCTTAATTAAGTACGTATATTTCGGCAGCGAAACTTGTACCCGTCCCCTCCTAAGCTTAGTATATCTATCATCTTAGACCACATAGCATTTAACATCAGGTTAAGTTGTAGTTAACCTTTTTTTTATATTATAGGAGGCAAATGAACAGACGGGTCACCTGATGTTAAGTGATCACCGTCATCCCGAGACACTTGTAACACCAGGGCAGTCTCAAGTGCGTTTCCAACCTGTGTTTGGGGAAAGGTGTATGAAGTAGGGAAGGAGGAAGGAGGGAGGCATGACAGGAGAGGAGGTGGGCCTCCGGCTCTCTCACTGACCGAACGAAACGCAACAATGCAAGCACTGTTACTTCACGTCGGTTTTTTGTAGGTAGTACCCCGGGCGAGCCAACCCATTCATGCTGGAACCAGGTATAGCTTCAGCGTGGCTCTACCAACGCTGTATATAGAGCTGTATATACAGTGTGAAAAAAAAATTCGAAATGTCCTGTTATATTTTGTTGTTATCGATTTTTACTTAAGGCTATCAATAACTTTACTCTAAAGAAATATTATTATGATAAAAGCTGCTGGAATGAAACATTAGAAGTTACTTTCTCGAGAAATATACGAGGCAATTATCTATCATATAAAAAATAATATATATATTTTTTCTTGTAATCATACTCGTCTATAAAAATTTCTTTTCAGTATCTCTAATTTTATATCATTAGACTAAACAAATAATAATTAATCCAGCAAAATTGACCATCTTAATACAAGTAACACCATTGACATTGATCGTCAACCGAGTTTAGTTTTTATTGCTTTAAGGTTTCCTTGTCATTCTAAAACATTCTATAGTACTGTGTCCGCCGAATTGAATTAATTCTACGATCCGAAATATTGACTTGCGTCATCAAAAATATCAAAGCTCTTTTCAGACCACACATATGTAAATAAAAATCGGTTACAATCAACATCCTTCGACATTAAAATAATGGTTAACTGTTAAAATATCTAGGCTGGAATCATCTACAGTGCCAGTAGTGGTAGACCCACGTTGAAAATATTACTGGTTTCAGTGGTGGTAAGCACCACCCTCTCACAGAAAACCGACGTGAAGTAACAGTGCTTGCATTGTTGCGTTTCGTTCGGTCAGTGAGAGCGCCGGTAAGTCCATGTCCCCCTCTCTCCACCCAATCACAGGTTGACAACGCACTTGCAACTCCCTTGTTGTTGCCAGTGTCTATGGATGGCGGTGATCACTTAACATCAGATGCCCCACCTGTTCGTTTGCCTCCTATGATATAAAAATAATCTACGAAAAATTTCGCATCAAATAGTTTTAGTTATATGCCGATAAGTTCCGTAACTTTGACTTGATCGTGTCTTATATAAACTGTATTTTGAAGATAATATTCTTCTTAAGTAATTAATTCAAACACGTGATCTACGTTATTGTAATGTTAAAAGTATGTGTCTTATTAACTGAATCGAAATTATATATGCGGATAATATAATTCGCAAATAATATGTATAAAATATAGAGGATATTCATTTATGTCATGTTAACGTGATGATTTCGATGCGGAAATAAAGAGGCGTTCTTTCTATTCACATCAGAAATGAAAAATTAATATATTATAATATTCCATCCTATCTCTTAAATCTTAAATTGAGTTTTCTTTATTTAAAAAGAAAGATATATTTTGTAATGCTTTTCGACGAATAAATTGTAGATTTATTAAATATAATATTATTTCTTCTAAATAAAGTGAAAAATTATTTATAATTGACGTAGTATGAAAGGCTTTAAAATAATTGAAATAAGGTCCTGCTGTATGAATTTTCACGGTAAGGCACCTTGTTAAAATAGATATTCTCGGTGTTATTACAAAAAAGTTTAAATACTTGCTTCAAAAAGGTTTCGTACTAAATGAACCGCGCTCGCCCGAGGCTAGTTCACGTTATCCTTTTTTCGAAAGTCTAACCTAACCAAAGCGAGACAATAGAGTAAGATGGCGAAAATTCAGCGAGCGTGGTGCATTTGAAACGTAACCTTTTTAAAGCAAGTATTCAATGCGCATTTAGCTTTTTTATAATAACATTGTTACAGTTTCTCATCGGAGTGGTCAAAGCTTCCTCGCCCCTGATATCGTGGCGATACATAGCCCGCCCCAGCTATTAGTTCGTTCTTAGCATACTTTCTAACGTATATTTTGACATGCAATTGCTTAGCTCTTAAGGATCATAACTTAATATTAGGTAGCTTGTTGCCTGCTTTAAAAATTATCTCTAAAATATCATAAGATATTTTTAAACATGAATAGCGCCTTCAAATCAACAAAAATAATCTCTAAAAAAGTGTGGAATGAACTGTCGTGTATTTAAAACTCCAAACTTTATTATTTTAACGTTTATTCCATTATCAATAATACAGTTGATTTCGGCTAAATATCATCTATGCCTAAAAGTTATAAAATAGCGAAAAAAAAAACTTATTTTTTCAATATTTGTATAATTTCATTTATTCATGAACAGTGTACAACACGTCGTCTTTGAATTATGTATAAATAGATAATGAAGTTTTAAACTATACTTTCTGTGAAATGAAATTATAATAATTTTTTTTTTTCTTGCTAATTGAAAAGTTAAAGCCCTTAATGTTTTAAAATTATCTGTAAATTTAAAATTCAACGTATTTGTATTTTTTAGATTTCTGTGGAAAATTTGTTACAGATGTCTTGGAATAGGCAATAGAATACATCTCGGTCAGTTTTAGATTCCTGTCTATCTCTTTGTCTGTTTGTTTGAACACTCATCACTGCTAAATTACTACGTTTATAATAAAACCTCATTTAGTTTTGGTTTTATTAACATCGGTTCACTTTATCAAAAATTGTTGTAATTTTGTCACCATCAAGTGACCCGCATGTTCGTTTGCCACCAATGGTAGAAAAAAAATTAATGACGACGCTACTTAATTACGAAAGAGAAGTAGATAAATAATGGACTTAATTCAAATGATTTTATTAGTTACTGTTCTTTTCATTAGGTTCCACGCGGACGGAATCGCGGGCACATCTAATAATATTGTATAATTACAAATTTGTACCAAATTGTATACAGATAGATATAGAGAAACTCCTAGAAAATCATTCTAATCTAAATGAAAGCGCTCAACTTAACTGTTCGTTCATTCTCGATGTACATTCTAGAAATTTGAACGTAAGTACAAAGTAAATTATTCCGCTAAACTATTTACTTACGATTTTAACTGGTAACACATCCAGCGTCGGAGGCGTTCATGCAATATTTAATCTATTAGCGACAGTGTTTAAGTAATATAATTGTGTGGTATTTCATCACGGTGCATTGTTGTAGGAATAATGCACGACCGGTAGTAGTTTACGAGGTCTTTCACCGGCCACATTATATAGGTCAGTTAGATTAACAACGCTCCCGCCACCTATGTGTGCATTAAACTAACTACAGAGGCGTGAACTGTCGTGGTACGAGAATAGGTTTCTACTCTTTTTGTTGCCATTTTTTTTTATTAGGTCTTTTATTACCTAGAAAACTAGTTAAGCTTTAGAATGAACTTTTCAAACTGGACATATAATTTTTTTTTTAACATCATATTATATTTGTTTTGTGGTAGTTATTTATGATATAGTTTTTTTTTATATTACAACCATCTTTGTAGTATTTGATATTGACTTTATCATTTAGCGCATGCTCTGTCAGCTTTAAAAGGCTATTGTGCATATAAATCGTTTATATAGTGTAGTGTTGATTCATGTTTGGTGTATTGGTCACTAGTTGCCCTAAAATAAATAAATAAATCCAGTTTCATATGTTTCCATAGTAAAGTTTATACAAAACAAATTTCATAGTTTACTGTTGCGGATGACGTAACATTAATGTTCTGTGATTCAAATATCGTCGGTATACGTAAAACGCATCGAATATACCAAATAACCTGAAATAAAACTGAATGTATATGTTATTTATTTTATACTAGATAAAATGGCTACTACACTAACCATTTATTATTTTAAATAAGCCAATTGCAAGTTTACAGTGTTGCTGTACATTACAGCGTAATGATCGTTATCAGTACTATACAATGTAAAGAGCTTTCCATTTTTAATTATTGAATATACAAAACAGTTACAGTCACTTTATCAAATTAATTACGTTTTTTTTGTCACAGTACTCAAACGAACAGGTGGGTCACCTAATGTTAAGTGGTTACCACCGTCCATAGACACTAGTAACACCAGGAGAGTCGCAAGTGCATTGCCACCCTTAGTATGGAGGAGGGGCGGGAAAGGGGGGAGGGGAAAATGAGGTGGGCGTCCGATGCTCTTACTGACAAAACGAAATGCAACAATGCAAGCACTGTTAGTTCACGTCGGTGTTATAGTGTGTCGGATGGTAGTACCGGGAGCGAGATGACCCGTTCATTCTACCCGATTAGGCCTCCCATGGCAGCGGCTCAAGCTTAGGTTAGATCCCTCGGTAGGGAGCCCTTGAGTGCGTTGCTTGCGCGATACGGTGACACACAAATATACATCACTGCCACAACACTACACGATCACCTCCACACACGTGCACGCCTACACGCTACACATCTTGGTGGAAGGGTTATTTTTGTTATTTTTTTTCCCTTATCGAACTGAAAAACTCTCAATTTTTCCGACAAAAACACATGGAAGAGTTGTTGAGGCGGATATGCTTGGTACACATATACGTTTCAACAACTCAAACATATATGAATAGTTAGCTAGGTTTGCTAAGATAGGTCGCGATTTTGCATGCAACGGGCAACAGCCAAGCCGAGGTGTGCCGTGCACCCTTGAGCTGGTTGCCAAAATAAAATCGGCTGAGTTCCTTAAGCGTTCGCCTTAGTAGTCCGGTGAAGCTGTTAAGACCTTCTTGGTTCAATAGCGTAGTCATTTCGAAAAAAAAAAAGATCGTTATCAGTACTATACAATGTAAAGAGCTTTCCATTTTTAATTATTGAATATACAAAACAGTTACAGTCACTTTATCAAATCAATTACGTTTTTTTTTGTCACAGTACTCAAACGAACAGGTGGGTCACCTAATGTTAAGTGGTCACCACCGTCCATAGACACTAACAACACCAGGAGAGTCGCAAGTGCATTGCCACCTTTAGCATGGAGGAGGAGCGGGAAAGGGGGGAAGAGGGAACGTGAGGTGGGCGTCCGATGCTCTTACTGACAGAACGAAATGCAACAATGCAAGCACTGTTAGTTCACGTCGGTGTTATATAGTGTGTCGGATGGTAGTACCGGGAGCGAGATGACCCGTTCATTCTGAAACCAGTAATAGCTTCAGCGTGGCTCTACCACCTATAATACCAACTTGAGTGCGGTACGTAGCCGGGCGGACTCAGAAATAACCCTACCAACATGCTATGGTTTCATTATGTTTTCCTTTGATGAAAGCTCCGACTCAGTTGCTAGGATTCGAAGCTATGTCCTTCACACGCTACCAAGTTAAATATCTTCACTTTAATATTTTACTTGAATTTAAATGACGTTAGAGTTTGTAGCCAAGTGGTAGTTCTGACGTTCATAAACGCTTTTCAAGGCTTAAATTGAATAAAATATGTTTGATTTTGTGTTCTAAAAGGGTTAAACACGTTAAGCATAGAAGAAGATTGACTATCAGGTGTAGGTAGCTTTCTGGAACACACCTACAAGTGAGGTGACAGATCATTCATTTGAGTGGGGTAATTACCCAGTTGAGCTCAAAGCCACCCTACTACATTATGCTATGGTGTCATAATGATATTTTTCTTTACGAAGATCTCCAGGTAATTGCGGGTATTCGAACGTAAAAGGATTGATTATGTGTTCGAACATAACCATGTTACCATCGCTTCGATTATACGAAAGAGGTTTTCAATTAAAATTTCTAAAACAATGTCAAAAGTTCCAGACTATTCGAATACGAACCGTCAAACTGTGCCGTTAAATACGTTCTGTCGAAATGTCAGCGGTTATTTTAAGGTGGTAGAAATACTTGTTTATATTTATAATGTATGAACGCGTCGCAGAAATACTGGGTTAATGATTTTCCTACTGCGTTATAGTCCTAAGGTCTAGCTTGCCCTCGATACTACGAGCATTGTTTCTATTCCTTATCGTGCTATTATTGTAACGTGTACTTACTACTTCTATTAATTTATGGTTTTCATGCCCTACATCTCGAGTAATAAAGTCTAACTTATGATTAAATTTAATTTTATTTGCCCTATTAATATTATTATAATGAACGTAATTCATTTTGTAGATTCCAACGATATGTTCTATTCTATATTCGAGTTACTTAAATTAAATATATACAAAGTCTATTTCAAAAAATTTTATCATTATTGTTACCAATTTTTATGAGTGGTTTTTAATACAAATAAATATTTTTTTACATGGAGGTATATAATAAAAATCAAATGCCGAATCGAAATCGAATTGTGGTTAGTTGTGGTTTCAGCATGAATAGGTCGGCTCACCCGGGGTACTGCCACCCGACCCACAGAAACAGTGCTTGCATTGTTGCGTTTCGTTCGGTCAGTGAGAACGTCGGACACATACCTCCCTTCCCCTCCCATCTCCTCTTCTTTCCTCATTCCCCTTTCTCCCAAACATAAGCTGGCAACACACTTGCAACTCCCCTGGTGTTGCTAGTGTCTATGGACGGCGGTGATCATTTAACATCAGGTAACCCGCCTGTTCGTTTGCCTCCTATAATATAAAAAAGCGCAACACTTCTGAACGATAAATTACAATTAAAATGTGTAATATAAAAACATTGTACATAAAAAAAATCTGCGTATGTTAACTTTCACGGAGATCATTAAAATGGTGTTAGAGTTTATTAATCTCGTATAATAAAATATATAAAAAATGAACGCAGACAAAGTCGCATATAGTTATTAGTATCATCTTTGAATTAATTTTTGTGGATTTAATAAAACGGCAACATTATTAAAAGTATAAGATACACGATTTTATACACGGGGTAAGTCTGTGTTTGTCGGTCGGCGACGAAATGGATTTATCGTGGAACAGTGGTTTCCGCAAGGTTGCAGACTAGGCCCGCCCCAGATTCGGTAGGTCGCCGCCCGATCGTGAACTCTGTACTCTGTTTTAACGCTATTCGACTGTTATATATTTTAGTTTTTTTTTTTCATAAGTTGATAAAACAAAACAGCATCGTCGCGGACAATATTAAAGGTATAAATTGATATATTTATTTTACGAAAATACATTTATTACATTTACATTCACTTCAATGAGAATATTACATTCTAATTATAAATGTTTGTTTTTTTTTGTTATAAAATTATTTTTCATTATGTTTTAGATATTATTAGTTACGAGTTTAATAAAGAAACCGTGAAGTTTGTTAATATTGTATGGATTTTTTTCGGCAATAACCCTCTGAGTTGCAGCAACACGAGTCTACACGATGGGGTCAATGTCCGGGATTGGAATATAGGTCAAATACAGGCGCCTCCTCGTCTGTGTTATGTCAGCCTGGTAATCTTGCGCTTATGTGAATTTCGTGGTGGTACCTTATAGAAAAAACAGTTGTAAACACGTTCTAAAACAGGAATCGAATGCACTTTTATTATTTCATTAAACCGTCGTACAATTTGTAATATAGAATATCCTGTTATATTTCAATGAATTATTTATGAAGTCACTACACCGTGGAAGGGGTTAATCTATAACTTGATTTCACAATCGTGCGAAATAAATCCGAAATTGATAGGTAGAAAGCTAGAATGTTGGCCTTTGTTCCTTATAATGGTAACATTTGATACTTCCGCAATAATAATAGATAGATGAAACGGTCAACGAACTATATAATTTTAATATTTTCTTTTAATAATGACCATAACCTTTTCGATGATGTTTTAATTCAAACGCTTAGCAGCTGCCACGCATGAACGAAGCAGCGAATACTTAACCTCATTTGTTAGTTAACTGCATTATAACGCGACCATTTTGAGGAGTACGTCCGTGTGTAGTATCACTGTAACACGTTAGAATAGTTGTTTAATCGGTGGGGTTATAATGATGCATGGAGCGGTCGGCTGCTGCGCTCAGGCAAAAGGGAAAGTGTTTGGGGGCTTCCTGCTCGCACGCGGAAGCGCTTCGTGTACTTACTGTACGTAACTGCATTTCATTTGAAGGCCCGTACGCCGATAGCGATGTTATATTGCGACATAACGTAATAAAAAGAGGGAAATTTTAACTACCTTGGCTTTTAAATTGTATACAATAACCATGTTCGTAAAAAATATATATACACTTACTTTTCTCTAATAGTTTGTGGTACTTTGTTGTAGTGAAAATGATTTTGGTATTTCGTGAGAACACTTTATTAAGATTGTGTTCTGATTTTTATTTTTATAATTGTGATTTTGTCATTACCAACACCTGTCCTCATTTACCTAATTTTAAGTAACCTCTGTTAATTTTTATCATAACTAATTAATCCCTATGAATAAGTGTAATGTCCCAGGTAATGTCTGCAAAGTCATCCATCTATTAGTAAAGGATTCCTTGAAATTTATTTAATCAGATTAATTTGAACAAAAAATATAAATTTTATTTATTTGTATAATTTAAAATTTTAAAAATAAATTAACATTTGATAAACTTTTGATCTTTTCTTCAATTATTTAATTAAGTAGAATTTTATTGAAGTAATAGGTACATTAATTTATTGTGGTAATGTAATTATCTCTATGTAAATGGGCAGAGACAAAACTGTTAAGTACATCATTCTCCTCTATTTATCAAATGATCTTTTTTTTAGTAAATATTAAGCTGGCTTTTGAGTTATCAAGAAAAAATTTTTAAAGATTCTTTTCATTGCTTCTTTATTACTTACTAGCTTTTGTTCGCGGTTTCACTCACGCTAAAATAAGTATGATATATCTTTAGGAAAGATTATATATTTTCTGGATGAAAAAAAATTATGATAATTGGTTCAATACCTAAGCAGTACACCTAAAACAAATAAACAAAGTTGTTTCGCATTCATAAATAAGGATTCAATTTACAATATTTTTACAGTAAAGAAAATAATAATATGTAGTTAAAATATTTAAATACCAATATTTTACGTCATAGCCTCAAAACTGTCAATACTTACAAGAAATTGGTAACGTTGTTGTCATAATAAGTATTGAGGAAAAGCGTGCTCACTGTTCAGTCAAAAAGGGTCACTGCTGACGTCAAAACGTTTCAAGAAGCATCAGTGATCAATAATTTTACTTTCAATAGGGTTTGTCAAGCGCGACTCTTCACGCTAACGAACCTTTATCAGATCTGAACGCTGTTTTGACATCGTCCGATTATAAACAACAATTTCACAGCTACACTGTTTTGGCTTATAATTATTGTATCGCAAGTAAATGTATCTATTGAATTTGTTATTTGGAAGAAAAATTCTGTCATAATTTCGATGTGTCCACAAGTGCTGATATAATGTTTGCACTTTGCAGGTGTTATACAGTTTTTATGTCACCATTCGTACTAACATAATTTTAATAAGAATAGACGACATGGAAATACTATAACGTCTCCATTATAACCGCACGGGTTTTTTTTATGTAAAACGTTTATAAGCGGAGAGTAAACCTGCCTTGCCGTGGCGACGCAAAATACGGACTTTGCACTATTAACGAAATACTCAAAAACATTTGCAACCCTATCTGTATAAACATAAGATTCAGACTGTTTAGTCGGCCACTTGTTCTACTAATGTTACACGGCACGCGCCGGTGATATAACGCCCTTTGAAAAATACCGCCAAACACACCGCGTTATCACCTAGTTGAATTTTTGTTTTTAATAAAAATGAATATTTACGATATACATATACTACATGTACGAGAGAAAAGTAGACAAGTTAATGGACTTAATACATTCGGATTACCTTATTAATCACTGTTATTACATAAGCTTCCATGCAGACGAAGTCGCGGTCATAACTAGTCGCTAAAAGGGAAGTAGTAAGAAACTTATCTCCTGTAGTAAATCAGAGAATCATTTATAACATTACATTAGTGTGAAGCGAGCTTAACACGACATGCAGCAAACTGTCTCTTCCGCGTTCGACTCGCACTTTCTCTGCATTTATATTATATTTAAGGAAAATGTAATGTTTAATGAATTTGTTTATTTTTATTTATAGTACATAAAAAGTACAAGATACGCTTTTTTCGACATAATCAAGCCAAATAAGTTAATTAGAGACTCAATTATATTATACGTTCAATACTCAGAATAAGATCAAGATATCAAATATTTGAAAGTAAAAGCTGTTATTTATAACATTTGTTACGGAGACGTCTTTTTTTGTATAAGGATTCATTAGATAATACTTTACGAAAAGCAACTAAATAAAATATTCAAAATAACTTAAAAATACTTTACGAAACAGTTTACTTTAATGAACATACGGTTTCTACTGTTGGTGGCAATTAAGATATTATGTAACAGATCTTGACTATTACAATATGTGTATATATTATGTTTGGTTTTGCTCGTATTATTCGTAGAGATTTTACGAGAATCACATTAAAAAGTAGTGTCTAATCAGGTATATGTCTGGTTTATTTTCGAAACATTTTTATGGTTAGTGTATTTGGTACTAGCCTCTGCCCGCGACTTCGTTCGCGTGGAATAGATACACTAACACGTAGCAGTTCTCAAAAGGAATAACATCCCGATTTTGAAACATTTTTCATCTGTGCTCAGCTCCTATTGGTCTTAGCGTGATGATATATAGCCTATAATCATTCTTGGCGAATGAGCTATATAACACTAAAAGAAATATTCAAATCGGACCAGAAGTTCCTGAGATTACCCCCTACAACGTCACAAACTCACAAACTTTACCTCTTTATAATATTAGTAAGATTATTTGGTATATTTTTTCAGTTTAACAATTAAGGAGAAAAACAGATTCCTGGCATATTTTGTTCGTGGTTTTAACTTTTTTAAATATAGTATTTTTATATATTTAAGATTTTAGCTAAAAAACCGACCATATTTTCATATTAATTACACACATAAGAATGTATTTTAAGAGAAAATATTTGTTACAATTGTGTTAGTAACAGAGTCACAAAAAAATTCTTATTTCCTCCGTAACAGTAATTTTATCCTTAGCTTCACGTACAAAATTACAATGACGCCTATTCATTATAACGGATTTGAGGGTTTTCCTACAATTTCTTTCCTTTCACTTATTATTGTATTTAAATGCTTTGTTATGATTTTACATAGTTGTAAGTTTTGATTGTTATAAATATTATTACGACCAGTCTTCTGATAATTGTTCAGTAGGATGGTAGGTAGCCATTACCTGTAATGAAAAATATGAAACAGTGTATAATAATAACAAATTTTGTAATTCTAAAAATAAAAAATATGTATAACAGTTTATATTAAAACATAGTTGTTAATGATATTTTTTTTATTTTTAAAGTAAAATATTAATAGCGAGGGATAATGCAAAATCGTTTGAATTG